>JANQDE010000001.1:855424-893452 GCA_037157785.1 Cephalotes varians | reverse complement strand
GTATAAACGCATCATAGAGCGACACACTAGATCGTTGATGCGCTTGATCAAAATCGAAAACTTTCATAGGATTCAGGGCACCGATATCTTTTTCTAATTTCAAACCATGTTGTCGTCTCGTAAATCAAAAACGTCTCCAGAACAATTTTGTTTTTACATTAGTTCATCTAATTTAATTACGTGATCGATGGCAAGTATCACTACGTCGATCGTTAAAATCGCTTCAGCTACGTCCGCCGTCGCGATCGACGACGGATTTCAATTTCTACGATCAAATTCGAGATTATCGAGCTGCCCATCGCGAATCGCTCTTCAGCGATCGTAAAATTACGGCGACTACATTGGCTATCACGATCGACGATCAAATTAAAATATCTATAATCAACTGCGAAATTTTATTAAAGCAGTTTTTGTCTTAATTATTAACTGATTTTGCTATTAATAAAATTAGCTGTCCAACCGATCATAGATAATAATTTCTCTAGACGATCATTAATTTTCTTCAGTTGGAATAATGTCATTATCATTTCTTATAACTAAATTCTACGAGAGAAGTCAAATCTCTGCTTCATAGTTATTCTTGATCACAAGAAATATTCAATCGCATCGATCGTCGATCGCCGATTCGACACAAAAATTGGTTTTGGGACCCGGGAGGAGTCGGTGCAGGGATTAAGGCCCCAGGGCTCTTTTCACTCTATTCACTCTATTTCGAGTGCACTTTCTATCTTGGTCTCCTCGTCCCACGCGATTGTCTCGCGCGTCTACTAGTGTCGTTGAGCTGATTCCGCGAATGGAGGATTTGTCCTGCGTATACTGCGATGGACAAGAACACCGGAAGATTACTTTGAATCGGCTAGAATTCCTGTTAGGAGAATCGTTTGTTTGAACGATCATTAAATTACGCTCGAACCCTTAACTATTCGCAATAAAAACTCACTAATTGAAAAATCGCACGTAAATGTTAAAAGAAATACATCCTTATCGCAATAATTTTAGTTTGGCAAATAATTTGTGTTTATACATAGAATCCATCAAAGATATAGATGCATAGAATGTGTGTATATATGTATACGAAGATTTTCGATGAACAATAATTGATTAGAATTTATTTCAGCAAATTTTAAAAATTTATTTAAAAATTATTTGGTTAAAAACAATTTTTATCTATGTAGAAATTATAAAAATGAAATTGAAATTGTATTCAAATAATTTTTCGAGTTATTTCTTCTTAATTACGAGACTTCCGAAAAAGGTTCGAGAATAAGTTCTGCAATACTTTGTATGAAAAATGCAGTGTTGATTTGATTGAATATATGAACGACTTTGAGTAGCGTAACGAGGAGTACCGAATGCAGTCAAGTGTATGTATTTTCTTTTACAGTATTATTTCCACAACATTGTCTTCCTTTCGTACAAAGTAGCATAAAAAATGTCATGTAAGATGTAGGTGCATCTCGAAACGATGCGTGCCAACGATTATTACGATTACGGTGAGCATTTGATACGTTTGGCATAGTACGCTTAATCGTTATAATGAGCGGTTGACATTCCCTCTATATAACACAGCAGAGCCCTTAAGCATACGTCATCAGGCAAGTACATCTCGATGGTATTTGTGCGTGAGGATAGTTCGGTAGTTGGTATGATCAATGAGTAGCATAACTCTGTAATTGTGGATGACATTGCCAAAGTGATACGCGTTCGTGATATTGATTGGGGCATTAATTGGCAAAGGCGCGATGTATGAAGATGAAGATATGTTTCTATACATAGAGAATATATGCAAATTGTGGAATTTATAATGTGCTAATGGAATTCATTCGGCAAGAACAGCGCTTTTGCTTTCGATTCTATGCAGTACGACGATAAGCAATTTAGATTTAGCGGAATGAAGATATCTTGATAACTACACGCTACTAGTCAGTAGCATATCAGAAGCATATCAGAAGAAGAAAAAGAGAAATAGAAGAGATTTTATAGTAAAAATCTTTGTTGTTCATTATTAATAAAGTATAATTATAATTAAGGTTGATCGCGAATGTTATTGAAGTATTCGGTAAAAGTATTCATAAAAAGGAATAATAGCAGCGTATAATATAGAGGTGTGTTATCATAGATGCAAGAGTTTTCGGAAGATAAGAGCATGTTTAGAGCATGTCAAAAAATTCTCCAACAGTCATGTCGCAACTGAATCATATTTTCTAAGCAGTAATAAAATCTTGTATCGCAATTTATATTTTTTCTTGCAGGCAGCGCGAATAAAAATGCAAGCGCAAAATGTTTTTCAGGATTAACGTGCTGGCGACTGGTAGCGTATCGAAGTTCCTCAGTTCCTCAGTTCCTTAGGGGGGATAGTGGGCGTCGACACGAAAATCTGGCCGAAAGTTGCGTCTGATGTCGACCGCTGGCGTAGAGTAACGCGACAGGAAACAGCCCCACTAACAGAGCGCAGCGATCTTATCGCGAGGTAGCGTTGCGCACTTCCTAGCGTTCGGTAGCGTTACCGGGAGGCGAGCCCGCTAAAGGGCGGTGGTGCGCAGATGGGGACAGCGCTGAAGCGACAGGCCCCGGGGCCCCAGCTCCTAAATAGCATTAAGACTCGCAGCGCGCGAGTCCTGCTGTTGGCGACGTCTTGAAGTACTACCATAATCGATGCCATGTTCTTCCTCGCCGTACTCGTGGTCTATGCGATCGCTTCGATCGCGATCCATCCGATTCAACCGCGATATTTTCGTTCCATCGCTGACATCTCTGGCTCCTGAATTAGAGACAGAAAGATTAGATTTCAATTTACAAAGTGACATCCACAAAGTTTTGCTCAAGCGAATTTGCGATTTTTGCAAACTTTATATCTTTATTGTTTTTTTAAAAAACAAATTTACTAATAATAGATAACGATTGAAAAGTAACGTAATCCATTGTTGCGAGTTTTTAAGTTAAAAAGGCAAATCAAATCCGCTATAAATATTTATGCTTTACTAATAATGAATTATATTTATGTGTAACAACAAATTTTCATTTTTGTTCTTAATTTTTCACTAAGTAAAATTTTTTTGAATAAAAAAATTATCAATTATACAAATGCAAATTTTATCGCAAAAAAATTATCTACATGTAACAACATCACTCAAATTCTACCCTACGTAAAAACTAACGTCACTTGAGTCTTAGATTATTGTTGTGAGCAATAGGGATGAATTAAATCATTTTCAGGCAAAGCATTCCAACATCTCATGCTGTTTAATCCATGCAAGCTCTAAGCAAAAAAAGAAATAAAAAAAGGAAGTACGGCGCAAAGACTCCGACGTTCGAACTATCGTTGCGCAGATGCGCAGAAATCGAGAAGTAGAAGAATGTACTTGTGTATTCATGGACACATTGATGAAATCTCGAACATAAATTACGCGAGACGATACGCGTAAGATCAACGGATAAAGAAACCCTTCATAACTTCTGTCCTCTCGACTCACGCTGCTATATCGTTAATCTCTCTCTCTCTCTCTCTTTCTCTAACGTTAGATAATTTCTATTCTATAATCCTATTCTATGTGAGAAGGGTTGGTGAAGGGCTTGCGAAACATAAATAAAACAAATATATATAAGGCTAGACTTCTAATTGTGACATGTTAAAAATTTCGACGCAAATAAAGAAATTAATGTAAAAATCAATTATTTGTATAAAGTAGTTTAGATATGTCAAAAATAGATTTTATATAATTTAAAGAATAAAATAAATTTAAAATTGAATAACACTAACAAAATGTAGGAAATTCACAATTTCTAAAATTTCATTAATTGTTTGTAATAAATAATATATTTGCTATAAATAATAATATGTAATTAATTTTAAAAATAAGACATTGAGTGATTTGCAACTAAAATATGGAAAATATATTGTCAGAAGTTTAGCCGAAATAAAATTCCAATTGGAATAGGAATAAAAAAATGAAGTGGTTGACAGTGGCGTAATTGCGCTAATGTAGTAACAATCAACAAATAACTTCTATGATTCTATGACTCTAATAATATTTAAAATTATATATATTTAAAATTAATAATTAAAATATAAAAGGTTTTGTAAATAAACATTGATTGAATTATTTGTAATTAAAATATTTGTATGCAGAAACAATGTAATTCTTTTAACTATAATATAGTAGAATATGTAATAAAATTATAGAAAAAATGTTAACTGTTATACAGAAAGAAATTTAGAAGAATATTGTGAAGCCATATCTTCACAATTTTGCATTTCATAGTAAACTTTCAAATAAAACAGATAAGAAATTCGAATTATAACGTCAAAGTTACATTTTAGACAATCTTTGATTGCTCTCTGTGGCGTAATTACTCCACTGCATAAAGAAGAGTAAAATAATGGGGAAACATAAATCATTCTCTCTGCTCGAGAGAAATAAAATCGGGTCGGTTCCGTGTTTCGGGCCCATGCACCAAACCCATCTGTACTTACTACGCGCCCTTACAAAGGTATCCCTATTACACAGTTTGTCTAATGCTTTTAATCGCATCCACACCCGGAATTGAATATTTATGGGCCGAAACATACAATTCGGCCGGTTTATGCCGCATAAAATCGCATCCGCGATGAAGCAGGAAACGGCCGCACAATGACAGGCATGTCCCGCGCTCGGGTCTTCTTAACTCGACTGTTTGATCTCTTGGTCACCGCGACCAAGTTGCTAGTTGTTGTGTTTTCGGATGACTCCCGTGGCAGCCACCGCCTCCACTTTTACACGTAAACAAAGAGAACATCGGAGTCAGAGCTTAATGATGACAACAAAGCCGATAATCTGTGAGTGCCCTCACGACACTTTAGTGGATAAAACTTTTTTCGTTGATCCGAACCACAGTGTAGCGTAAAAAGTTTAAAAATTGATGACGAGTATAAATAATAAATAATATAAATAATAATTTGGCATTAAGATAGTTTGAAAACGCGTATATTTTAAAAATTTAACATTCTTAATTTGTCTAAGTATAATAAAAAAAGTAAACTGTAAATATTTAGTGCTTGAAAAAGTCAGTAGATTCTGTCATATTTAATATTTACAGAAAAACAAATATTAAAATTTCCGACATTAAAATATTAAAATTTCAGACTCCAAAAAATTTACAAATTTCTTACAAATTTCTCTATTTATATAATTCAAGGAATAAAACTTTTAAATAAAATTTTCAAATAAGAAATTATTTAAAAAATCGTATTTTCTCTCTCTCTTTAAATATTTTAAATTCGAATATTATAATAAAAAAATATTAATATTAATAAAAGAAATCCACTCGTGATCGATAAATAACGCAGTGTGCACGAAGTAAGTTGCAATTAAATAAAGCATGTTTAATGATTAAATACATCAAGTATGAGGAAGGAAAGTTTTTGCTGATTGTACGAAAAGAGTTGGGGAAGCGATTACACAAATAAAAACGAAATGTAGAATTTTATCCGCACTAACGGAAGAGATAAACGCGCCTCGGTCTTACTGCACTGGGTGCAAGTTCATATCGACCCGTACGTTTGATCCGTAAATTGCCGCTGAAAAGAAATATAACGTCAGGATAAGGTGATATTGATGATAAACGATTATGCGATTGATGCAGAGAATCAAGAGCATTGCTTCTTCGGCGAATGAGTGGAATGCAAAATTAGAAGACTGCTAGATATCTTAATTGATAGATATAAATCTCTTTTATAGAGATTATAAATTAACTACACATATAAATAACTACATATATAACTACATATATAAATTATAAATAAAATGATAAATAACATCAAAATACATGTAATGCATACATGCATAAAAAATTATGCATTATACATACTATACATAAATACTACATATAGAAAATGAATAAGTGCATTCACTGACATTTAAATTGCATCATAACAATTAGATACCAATCTTATATAATTAAGAAAAAATTTATGTTATATAAAAATAATGTTAAAAAAATATTACATAACTTTTAAAAATTATTATAAAAAAGAACGTACTAAAACGTTAATATACATACAAATCGTGTAAGAAATTGCTATATTTTGTGTGTGGAAGTTTAATGCCATGCTACAATAAAATAATAAAAATTCGCAAATATATATGACGTCAGTAATAATAGATGTATAAATCTCATAATAGATAGTAACTAATTGTTTCTAGCAAGTCTTCAAAAGAGGGATAATATTTTCTAAATTATTCTAAAATGATTTCATGCGACGTGCAATTAGCAAATTATCTATGCTAAATGAAGGAATACGAAAAATAAGGAATACGAGAATGTAAAAATATGCTCAAGGAAAGTATTGGGTTACCTCTTCGATGATGACATGGCTCATGATGAAAAGCTAAGAGGACAAGAATCAAATGTTAGTGGGTTCCGTTCAAATTTTTGTGTCTCGTTAGACTTTTTAGAGGACTAGAAAGCACGAATGAGGATCAGGATATTGAAAACGGGCATTTCAAGACATGTGAACATATGTATGAACGGATTATGCTATATTAAGTATTATGAGATATTTAAGTGGATGTTAATAACGTCTCTCGAAATTATTTTCCCGAAATATATTCTGATCAATATGACAAATTTCTCGAAACCAGTATTTCGATTCCTAGTTAATTTTAAGCATTGTCAAATATGTGAGTACACGAGTCCGATTTCCGGTCGACGATGCCAAAGACGTCAATCGATATATTACGTGTAAATTTGCGTCGTGCACGATGTCGCTGCCAAAAGCGATAGATAATTGTAAGGCATTGTCAATTTTACATTGCCTCCTGCGTCATTCAATGATTTTGAATGATTTTCACAAATTCGTTACCGAAGTATTGGCCCCCCGAGTAATAATATTCGTGCTATTTAAAATCTTTCTATTGTCTCAAATTCCATTATTATTCGTGCGAGACAAAAACGTCCTTAAACGATTTGGAATTTTCTGTGTTTGACGTAATTTCCTTGACATGCAAATATTTCTGGTTCTTGAGATGCAAATCTATTGTAAATTAAGTTAAAAAGCTAATTTATCTTATATTCAGTTGAGAATCTATTGATTTGCAAATCTAGGAGTCTTTAAACATTTATACATATGTGATTAATGATCTTTCATTTATCAAGACATACCTGGTTGCACATGTGACATGTACGTGTCTGTCGATGCATCTGTCGGTGCGGGCATAGCGCGTGGTACCGTGGAAAAATCTGGAGGATGCGTCGCCCTCCAGTAGGCTTCAAGGTACTCGGCGACGTGTTCGCACGCCTCCTCTAATTGATTTTCGTCTAGGATGACATCGAACATCTCTAACGGACACTGTGCTAGCTTCTCGGCAGCCACCATTTGCACATTAAGGTGACGTATCTGGGATTTTCCTCGAGTCTTGATCAATCTTTGCAGAACTTTTGGCGAAGAAATCTTTAAGTAAACAATCGTGGGCGCTAAACTAGTCTTCGCCAACTGCGACGGATGATTTATTGTGTCGCAGTCCAACACAACTAGCTGGAATTGCATATTAAACGTGCTTGATTAATTTATCCGATATAAATCAATTTGTTGTGCTTAAACTATTTGTGAAAACTCAATTGTAGTATTAAAATAAATATTTAATTGAGAGAATTTAAATATAAAAAAATGTCAAAGACTTCATTTTAGAATACAAACCTGTAGTGTTCTGGCAAGTTCGAAAATTCTTTCAATCTCTTGTTGGACTTCTGCTAAACAGCTACTCCTGCTAGTCGATCGCTCCATGATCGCTCTTTTCGTTGGATTGTTCAGCAAGGATCTTTTTGCTAACGATATATCCGCCATTACCCGTGTAATAATAATTCTGTAATTATAATAATTATGATAAAATTATTAATATAAATATACAAATATTGTACATTAATTTTTCACTATTTAAAAACTTATCACGACATATTTAGTGCGCATATTTGTAACAGTAATGCATATGCTGTAGGTCAAATTAAAACGTAAAAGCGCATACGTAAAAAGAATTAATGACGTTCGTTTTTCCTTGTTAGTACAATAAAGAAAGTCAGTTTGCTTAAAAGTATTAGCTGTCCGTTTTCTTTGTTAGCAACAGGATGAGATCAGGCTATGATATAAAGAATCGCGACAGACCTTCCTTCGAAGCGATGTTTGAGAAAATCGAAGAGTGCCTTCTGCATCATATCCGTCACTTGGTAACCTTTGAGTGACGGCCCGACCAGCACCACGGGCCTCATGGAAGGTACTACATCGTAGGGGGTCGTCGTCTCCTGAAAATTCGAGCAAACGATCAGTTCGGCTAGTCGAGACGAGGCCCATTTGCCGGTATCGGCCTCAGGATAGTCTCACTTACGTAGGACTGCGTGAGCACGGTATGCAACATTGAAACATTGAAATCAGTTAATGGCCACGTCGACTTGACACATGCGACCTCCTGCACGGCCAAAGTCCTTCCCTGAACGTGCGAACGCCCACGGGACATCCTCTTCGAGCACCGAAGGTACTTTGGCCAAGCAGCATGTTAGTAACTACGATATCGAGCTAAGGTATTAACGGCCTCCTACAGACTAATCGTTTCGGCTATATTCTACCTTATGGTGAACAATTTTCGCCACAACACGCGATCCCGAGTAGGAATAATTTCTGGTCGAACATTACACGTAGTGACGGTGAAAAAAGTGATCAACAGTGTGTTAGAATAGTGAAAGTATTTACCAGTCGTTTCGGTTATTAACTACATTTAATATTATGTATAATACTTTCGTTACAAAAAAATTTTGTACCAAGTAAAATAGAAAGCTTTCACAAACTAAAACCATGGGCAATTTAATAAAAAATTATTTAATTCACTTTATTAATAATTTAATGCTAATTTTATAGATAAAGAAATAATTTTAATATGATAAATCATTGAAATATAAGCAGTCTTTCATCAAAATATAAAGGAAACATTTTTCGAAAAAATTTTTATGTATTTTTTTCTAAAAATACATAAAAATATAAAATTTGTTTTAATGAAATTTATCTGTATCAATTTCTAGTTGTGAGATTGTCAATTATAGTAGAACCTTTAATATGCTATATAATTTTTTAAAAATATTGTAAAAAATTTATCACATTAAATCTTTATCTAATATTTTTAAACTGCATTTAATTAAAAAAAAATAAACATATATTATATATTATAGAATTGCACATTTAGAGACATAATTCTATTTATATCTGTGCGGGCAGGAAAACTGTGTTAATCTAATAAAAAAATTCTTAAATTTGAAGTCGACTGATAAATTTTAGTATCTTAGACAATGTCCATATAAATTATTTACTCACTGATAAAGTCCTTGCACAGCATTATCTCAAAATTTTTATAAATTTTATTTCATTTATTTCACTTATTATTAGTCTAAAAATTGTTGCAAATAAAATTTATATTGAAATATTTGAAAATAATATATTATATAAAATAATACTGTTAGGAAAATTGCTTCAACATGGACAAAGCCTAATGTTGCAAGATTGTACATTAGATAGAAGCATTAAATAGGATTGTCTGTACGTCTAACTAGCGTGAGAAAAAGGCATCATGTTATTGGAAACAGCTATTATTTGAATCGTAAGAAAGAGTATTAAATAAGCCATGGGCAATAATCAATACCGGAGCGAACAATTCTAGAGTTATCAGACATTTTTTAAATATCCCAGTACGACATTTATTATTATGCATGAGCATCATTGAGCATCACGCCAGTTCAGTAGGCGTACAGTGCCTATTAATCTAAATATAAAAGCTCAAAAAAGTGATAAGCTGTGCGTGATGCGTTAGATATTCGCGATAGTGTGACTCGCCAAGCTTTTACCGGCTTCTTGAAAAAGTTCTTCCGCTTCTCCTTAGCAGGTGGGGTCGTCAGGGTCGACTTGCCAGGTCGCACATTCCCGACACTGTCACTGTCATCACCTGTCGAAAGAATACATTCGGGATTACTCGAAATCTCGTCTATATCTCGAAATCGACGAGTCCCTCTTTCTCTCAAAGAAGCTATGAAGAAGCACTCAACTGATGGGATGCAATCTAGATATAATTCACTAATTTATGCTTGTGTCTCTGCTTATAGCAGCGGCTATCAGCAGCTAGCTACAGCAGTACTAAGAATCGCATTGTGTATATGTGTGTGTATTGATGAGTTGCACGAATACGGTGACTTACCCGATGGCTTTAGCAACGAAATGAAAACTAGTAGGGCGTGTGAAGCGAGAGCACAGTAGTGAGCAATTTTTTTTTCGCGAGAGAGCAAAAATGGAGAAGCTCATATTTCTGTGTAAACCGCAAGGAAAATGGATTTTGATACCTTAATATTAATTTGATGCCAATTTGCTAGAGTACAATAACATTAAATTCTACATGTTCTACTAAATATTTTATAATAACAAATATTGTTATTTGCACGAAATTTTATTCACTTGCGAACTACGCAGAAGTTGCTTCGATCTAAAATTTCCAGGGCGATAATAAGCACTCGAAGCTGGTGTTTGTATGTCTCAAATAATGGGATACTTAGGATCTCAAGCGAGTGTTATTCGTCACATTTTTTTTCAATCGGTCTGCAACGATCCGTCCGCCTGTAATTCACTGTCGAGAATCAAGCTGAGAAAGTTTCCCGATCAAGTACACCGAATTGAGTACACCGTGAATTTTGGGGGAAAGAAAGAAGGACGTGCTAGGATACCTGGCGTAGGTGGTGTGGAACCACGTGAGGGCATACCACTCTCGCCAAGGTTCCCTGAAGACCCTCCTCGCGTCGAGTAGAGGCCCTTCGTACCACGCGCGGCAGTCGCCTGTAACCTTAAGGCCTCTAGCTTCACAGGTGATGGGATGAAACCCACATCGCAATTCTCTTTCACGAGCCTTCCAATCCACCAATTGTTGTCGTACTTCTCCTAAAAAGAAATAATTCAAAAAAATAATAAAGAGAAAAAATTTAAATTATACGACGAGAAGGAAATCTACGAAAAATGAAGGTACGCTCATACCTTGATGTGAAGAAAATCACGGACGTCAAAGCTAACGGCCGAACCGTGGACAGGTGAGTCATCGTCGACGGATCCATCATAGCTTACGTTAGTCCGCACCGCAAATGCTACTGGCTTCGACTGAAACGTAAATTGAAAAGTTGTAGGAACAAGAACGAGTTTATTTCCGAGTATTTATTTCATCAATCAGTTGTATCTGTAATTTATATTGATTATTGTTAGAATTTTGCCAGTCACGTAATGTGATACAATTATAATAAAATATTTAATGTTTAAATAAATCAATTTTAATTTTGAAAAACGTTATTTAAAAAATATTTATTTTATATAGTTTATTCGTGATTATTTTGTCGTTGTGAAAGTAAATCGAATTATGATCATCAATCTCGACGACAAACGCCGTGTCGTCTCGTACCATCGCGCTTAGTTACGTATCATCGTTCCCTTGCCCGTGTTATCGACTTTTCTATCGGGTCACGGTGCAGCTCCTATATCGCGACGTGTATGTACATAAACACGTATAACTATATCGCGTGTATGGAATGGAAAATAAAAGCCGGCCACACCGCCGAGCTTCACGAGCTTCACGGCCGATCGACACATTGTCAGCTTATGCGTGGACGCATTTTGCTAGTGACAACACCGTCGCTACAATAAAGAATAAAAGAGTATTGCGGAGCTTTTCATTTTTATTGCGACGAGCTCTATCCTTCGAAGGTCGTCTGTCGCTAATCAATATCCATTCACCGTTAAGCCGAAGAAGACTGAGTCAGTCGGGCCCTCATATTTCGTGACGTTACTTCATAATTTCAACCATGTTTACCATTTGATCCTACAATTTATCATTATAATCCATTATTATAAAATTTCGCAGGTCGAATTCTTTATTCAAATATTTACAAACGTAAAACACAACGTAATACATAACGCAATGTTGTAATATAAAAAGGCAAGAGAGAAGTATAATAATATATTATAAACATCTTATCGTTTATTCTTTAATTAAATTTTAGATAAAAGAATATTTTTTAATAAAATTTTTATGATTAGCGAATACCGCCTACGCGCAGATCGCTAAAAATTTATGAACAAAATTTACTCGTAATAAAATAAAATGTATCCATAAAATGTATCAATAACTTGAAAAATGCCTCGTGCGCACTCCTCGTAAAACACTTTTCGATAGGAGACATTTGAGTGCCGACATTATTGCTGCATTCAAACATTACTGCCGCGTTAAAGTAACATTCGTATAGATTAGATCGTATAGATCGTTTTTTTTAATAAATTTATCTTCGTGTTTCTTCGTGTTGGCTATCGAGCGCGAGAAGAAGTTCAGCGAAGTGTCTGATTGGTATCTCGCCTAGTCCCGTGTTTTTTCTTTCGCTTCCTATTTTGAAATTGCAAATTCGATTGCAATACAAACAAATTCATAATCTTTATAACGTAATGAGGAAATATGACGGCGATGATGAGACACGCGCTCGATCGACAAACGGTGATCCAGCACGCGCGGCAAAATAGGACTGGCACGTAGCAAACTGGAGCGTACGAAGGATCAATGACTTACTCTGGCTTTTTCGAGTTGATTGAGGGCCTGCCTCTCCTTCTCGCGTCGCAAACTCTCCTTCTCCTCGTCCAGCGAAAGATCCGAGCTCGGCTGGGAGTAATTCGAGTCCGCCGAGCCCTGAGAGAAATCAGACAAGCCATCCATTAGAACTTTCGTACAGTTTTCCAAAAAAAATTTCAAAAAACTTAAGAAGTTTTCCTTTACACATGGACATTAATTAAAATTTTTCTTATTTGACATTTATGATGAATTAATCTTTTGCAATAATGGTTTTACAATTAGATATTGTTTTAAATCTCTAACTTTCGACACAAAATCTCAGAAGTTTCGCGTTGAAATTTAAATAATTTTGTTTTCAAAGACATTTTGATTTTATCTCAACATCGAGATTAATTTCAAATATCAATTTATCTTTTTTAGTATAGAGAGTATACAAATATTATAAACAAATAATTTAACTTTTCAATTGAACATATAAATATGTATACAAATATGTATTATTCAGTACCTATAATATTTTGTGACTAAAATCTTTATCTTAATAAAATCATCCACAGTAAAGACTTTGTAAAATTTTATATTAAAACGTATTATCTAGATATTTTTTATATCAGTTTTTCAAACCGAATATTTCAGTTCTTGAAAATAGCAGATTTAAATAGTATTTATTTACTCTGTGCAATACAACGTTAACTGTGACTTTGTCTGTGAGACCGTGAATGATAAAACGCCCTACGACGCAGTTCATTACGTCTATCACGCCCTACAAGTATCGACGCAGATTACCTTGTGACAAAGGAAATCAATCTAGCAAGTTAATTAGTTCCTGTTAAAATTAAATGAATCGATCGATCATAGGAAGGAAGACTTACGTACGCTCGAAGTTCAATCATAAGCAAGAAATTGAGACCAGCATAAACTTCTTCGATTTGCATATTAATCAAAGAAACTAGCGATCTCTTTAATTTATTATTCCGATTAATTTGATATTACGCATGTTACTTGTTTGTTCAAATATTTAATATCAAATACGTACAAATATGTATTTAATACGGCAAATTTTTATTTTAAAAATATTATTTTATATGTGTACGTGTTTTTGTTAAATTCAACTTTTCTATTAAAAACAAAGTTTTTTATTTAAAAAAAGTGCGAGATATATTTTCTACATTAATTTTTTGCACGCGAAGTTATTTTTATGTTAACAATAATTATTATTTTACAGTAAAATAAAACAGCAGTAGAGTATGTGCAGTAAATGAATATTTTTATTTAATGTCGATGGGATTTTCTTTTGCTAAAGCACATTGCATTCCGAGTAGAAGAAAGCAAGATTATAAAACAAAGATTTTACTTAGAAATAATTTTTTTTATTTTTTTTTATTTAATTATATTTAGAATTGCAATTCAAATTCTGTTATCATAATTAGTTTTTTAACCCTATAAGATTTTATTAATTTTTGCTTAATCGTTTAATTAGTCGTATCACAATCAGTTTCCAGCAATAAGTTGCTTAGGAGCACAGGATTTTGCGTCCCTCAAAAAAGCTTTTCGACGAGTGAACCCACTCGGTTGACAAGTCGCATGGGGCGATCCAACTGAGACGGGCGTATTCTTGCGTCAGACCAGATATTACATCATCTCAATTTTTCAAAGTTTCTGCCTTTGTGTGTGTATTTCAATTTATTCGGCTATTATTTACCGTATCGAATTCCGAAGCTGGAGATAAAGTCATTCAAAAGAGAAAAAGAAGAAGGTTGACATGTTGTGGCCATGCCAATAATCCTTATGATCCATGTTATAAAAATGTAAATATATACCTGTCTGCACGAAAGAAAGAGTATTCTAATATTCTGATATTTATTTGAATAATCTGATATTTACAGAATAATAATAGGAGAGATTTTAAAGGATAGAGAGAAATTGAAATAAAACGAAATATTCTATTCTACATTCTAAAATATTACATTTATGAGACAGTCAAACTTAGCAAAAAAATGCCTTTTTAAAACATTGTTATGTATATGTATTTTAATTTAATTTAATTTATCTTATTTTATATACTTAAATGTCTCCTATGATTGGATTGCATTAAGCTCGAAATAGATATATAGATATGTATTTGTAAAGACATTACAAAAGAGGAAATATATTATATACGTATATTATACTTTTTTAAACATTTGAATGATAACTGCGAGTCCTACCTTGTGTTTTATTTAAAAAATTTTATTTTTAATATTGCTACATTCTTAATTGAAAAATTCAGTTATCAAAAATATTCGTAGTTATTCCACATCATTGAACAAGAAAATGGGAAGTATTTCATACAATCTAAAAATTACAATTGATCTGAACTACTTGAGATAAACATCAATTCAATAAACAATCAAAACAATCATGCTCAGTTCGTGCATTGTTCAATATAAACCGTCCGCTCCAAAGAAAAACATTAAAAAAATAATTACTAATAATCTTATAGTTCATGTGAAATTATAAGAGTTATTTTAGTTAGCATTAATAAACAAAATTGATGAAAAATTTAGCAACATTGCTTTCTATTTAGTGATACATCTTTCTTGACAATTCAATAAATAACAAATATAGAACGATACTTTTGTCGATTTGTGTCATCAAATAGAACTCATTATATGAAAACAAATTTCTTTTCAATTGTCAATGAAACAAATTGCAAATTCTAGATTGTTAATATAGATGAACCTCTCTGCGGAATCTCGCTAATAACACACGAAAGACATTTCGAAAGATATATTGTAAGTAAAAAAGAGGTACACTAAGGATAAAAACTAACTTCAAGGCCAGTAGAGCATATTAACAGATCCGCAAAGCTCGATTTTATATTAAAAAAGAAAGTGACCTCGATCAAGCACGCGATCGGCGTAAATCGTTGCGCTGCAACGATAGCACGGATGATCGCTTCTGCTTCACGCCACATTGCCTAATACGTATGCTGCCTTAAACGATTGTGAAATATCCTATATATTTCTAGGAAGCGGTGCGTCTTTGACGCGATCGAACACTCTTCCTTGCGCCTCCTTGCTCAAAGTACGATAATCAGTTATTTTTATATAGAGACCTTCCTAACTACATGAAGTCCCTCGATAATTTAAATTTAATTACAGTCATCCCTTTAATGGGGGGAGGGGGGGAATAAAAAAATAAATATTATTCCATGAACATTCACTATTATTTCATATTTCTACATATTTCTAATTATTATATCCTTGCAAAAAATAATAAGCGAGAGAGATTGAAAAAAAGCGAAAAGTACAGTAACACTTAAAAAAGATAAAATTAAAGCAACAATGTAAAATAAAATAACGCAGTGCTAAATGTTACAAATGCCGCAGTGCCAAAGCTTGCCTGTTGATATAGATATTACTGATATAGATATTACTGTGGCAAATATATAGAATTCATATTGCTGACATTAATTTACGGAAAAATAACGAAACGTTCTTAATAAATGTTCTTTTTCTACTTTTTTACAATAAAAAATTATTAGAAAAATTATTATCCGCGTTTGTCAGTCTACCTGAGTAAATAGCTTGTTGTAGCCAGAATTGTGTTGAGTGTACCCGATCATTGCCGGGTTTCTCCACTATGGACGCCAGGGTTGTTCTTCCGATGGTGCTTAATCCGTCTTCGCTCCAATTTGGAGCCAAAATTTATTGGGCTAATTCTCTAAGCTCTCGCTTAGCCCACGCTACCGCATGGCTATTTCTACTCTCGTCAAAATACTTGTCTATATTGCACTGATATTTGAATTCATGCCCCCTACGCCCCCTACGCCATGTTGAATGGCGCAGTGGCACAGTGTTTCGAAACTTCCTTCAGATACGTCGTATCTCAAACTTTTTTCGCTTTCGTTTACAAGCCATCCAAATAGTTAATCTTGAATCTTAATCTAATCTTTGAGAGATTGTCATTATCACCTCATGATGACAATCTATAGTGTGTTTCACGTTCATGGCGAACAACAATTCGTTTCGAAATATTCACTTTCCTAGTAACCCTCTGTAAGACAAAATGTAATTTTGACTTTGAGTGGACTGTAAAAAAAATGTGTAACGAAAAGATAAAAAATAAAAGAAGAACATAAATCAAGAAACATAAATCATAATGGATGAACGCAGGCAATCAAGACAATCGGACATCAGAAAAAGATCAATATCTGTAGTACATATGTACTGCTTGATATTTATACACGAAAAGAACGGTTTTGCTGAAGTATCTAAAAATTTAAGTATATACAGATTTAAAAATAATTTTCTTGGATCAAAATAATTATCTAGAAAATTCAAGTTTGATGAGCAATGCTGCAAAAAGTTTTAGACATTCTAGCAACCACCTTGAGCGTCCTACATAATTATTTTGATAATTCTAACAAAATTATTTTCAGATTTGTTTTTTTATTTAGCTAAATTTTTATATATATTTCAGCAAAACCGTTCTTTCCGTCTAAGTTAATGCAAATGATGCAAAAAAGAAACAACTGTTCAAAAACTTTATTTTCTAAAATGTTTTATTTAATTTATTTTTTTTAATTCTGATATAAAAACATTTATTTAGATAAAAAAATAAAAAATATTTTTGAATTCGATTTTAGAAGAAGTTTAAAAATGAAATAAATGAAAAATTCTTTTCTAAAAAAATTTTTTTTTAATAGAACATAGCAATTTATAATTTTGAAAATATTTAATCTCAAGACTTGCAAAAATTTATAAATATAATTCACATATCAATAAATATATATATGAAGTATCTCTTATGTTCCATAATTATTTTTAAAAAAAATCTTAAAATTTCCTGTAAAAGTCACTTTCTAAATAGAAATCAACATTTAAATTTAGCACAGTATTGACTTCCAGGTCTATATATTGCAGCATATAAAAATGTATCTTACAATATTTTAAACTTAGGCCAAAAAAGAACGAAATCAAACCATTCTCTAAATCTATTCCTACAGTTAACCTGGTCAAATTTGCTTGTAAAGAAAGGTTGGACTTAATAACACTCCCTAAAATTGTCTGTTCTATATTATCGAAAATGTACACGTAAGCACGAAACATCAATAAATTACACAGCAACGTGATATGAGATAAAAATATCTCGTATTAACGTTGAGAATAATAAATAATAGATTGTATCACTAGTTTCTATAGTTACTCTAGGATATTCTAGTATAGAAATTTTTCACTCTTAATTGCTTTCTTATAAACTGTAATTATATTATTAAAGAAGTTTATTGATAATTATATTATTTTATACTAAAGAAAGAAAGATTATCGATTTGCATGGGGGGGAGACATTAATTTTATCAATTCTTGATGATTTTCACACGAAGATTGACAGAATTATGATAAAGTTTGTCTAAAGTAATATCACGTTAATAAGCCAAGCTTCTGCTTGAGTAATCGGAAAATGCACTTAGTGCGAGTTCAATCTATCATTTCTGTATAAAGTTTTGTTACTTGGAGCACGCGAGCAACGTCTGTTAAAATATTTATGACAATTGTAATCGATTGGAAATTTCATTGGTCATGCAATTCGAGAATTTTATTAGGTTTACGTTTTATGCAAACATCAAGTGTCACGGCAGAATTTGGTATGATTCTGCTAAAGTGAATTATTTAACTAAATTGCAGTAATCTACTCAATTCATTTTTATTACAGAAAGTATCGAAGAAACTAATATCATGCTATGGAAAAAAATAATGTAAAAAGAGAATTTCCTAGATTATCTAGAATTTTTTTTAATAAATTAATCATGTGCCCTATAAAAAACTTCTCCTTTAAAAAAAATATGTTAAAAATTAATTTTGAAAAGTTTTAAAAAAATTCATATTTAAAATAAATATTTTAATTTCAATATATAATGAATATTACTTAAGATTACTTTATTCGTTATAAATATAAATTATTAATAATTAAAGAAAATTATCTTTTATTCGTGTATTTATAACTCTACAAATTTAATTTTAAAGATTTAAATCACTTTTAGGAATAATCGTTGTGCGAGTAAAGAAACTAATTTTCCCATCACACGACTAGTTCATCGAAGTTCTTCAAACTGGCTGAGAGATTCACAATAGTTCTATTCTATTTTATCTGACTCAATGCGTAGTTTTGACGACAAACTTTTCGATTGATTATCTCTATAAACGAAAGTCCTCCATAAACGAAAATAAATGAAATCGAAAGTTGTTTTCAATGATGCTTAATATAAATCGATTTTTTAGATTTTTTAGATGCAATTTAAAATTTTGAAAGATTATTTATCAATTGATATTTTTATGTGTAATTTCGATATTAAGCAAAAGCTTTTAGACTTTATAAATAAATGTTTAATTTAGTTTCTTAATTTAACTTAGTTTCTTATTTATTGCGATGAAAATCCTTAACTACAGTAGTATATGTGTGTAATATACTTTCTATAAATGTTTAAATTTTCAGAAGAATAATTTAAGTGTTATAAAAAGATAAATATTACTTTATTATAAATAAAATATATTTTCTTCAAACGGACTAAGACAACTAACTTTATAATGCAAAATTTTCTAAAAAGAAACTTTGTTTTAAATTATAAAATTCTGTTAAAATAAATGATATAATTAAACAAACTATGCTAACTTTTTACATAGTTGGCATACAAGTGCAACAAGATTCATTGGAGAATTGGGAATTTAATTTACTGGTAATTTTTCTATTCCAAAGGGAAAGAGGCTTTTGCATTTCTCATTTACTAAATAAGCCGCACCTTTGAAAAAAATGCTAACATACAATTAAAATAAAAATTGAATTGAAAGTAACCTTAGAAAAGGATTACACATCAAGAGTTGTCACGCAATTCCCCGCATATCTCATCTATTTGGATAATTAATTAATTTACACAAATAACTTTGCAAATAGCCTCGTTATTAGTTTTATCAGTTAATCGAAAGTACAATTCAAAGAAACGCGAAATCGACTCTTAAATTATCAATTTCATTTCCAGATAATCCAGATAATCAATACTGTTGATCCTCTTAGAAATCTTCTAAATCCGTTCATTCGAATTCGTGGTCCTGTTGAAATTTCGACGTATGCCCGAAAACAATATATTAATAAACAGAAGATGAAAGAGAGAAAGAGGTATTGCTCAAGATTCCGTAAAATCACAAAAAAGCTCAATCAACGAAAGACAAGAGAAAAATAAGAGAAGAAGCTGTATCGTCTGGAAATATATATTTAAAAAAATCTACAATATTTTTATTTTTATCAGTATATACGCGCGAAAGATTTTAAAATTTTTACTCATACTCTACTTAAATACTGCACTCCTTTCTTACGACCTTAATTTTTGGCTAAATAAACAAACAGAACGAGTGACAACTATTATAAAGTCCATAAGTCTATAAGTTTAAAAGAATACTACAATAAACTGCCAATTTAATTTCTAGTATTCTTCTAAATTGTGTGTGGTTCGAAGTTTTTTTTTTCTTCTTTCGATAACAGCGTGCCAAATCTAATCACTTTAGCAGTTCAATATACCATCTTTTTCTAAGTCATTACCCTTTCATTAATTTACGAAAATAATTTTCACAAGAAACGTTAATGGTAACAACATATAGTGAATAAAATCCATTTTGCAAATCGAAATTTTTCATCGTGACCCGCGCTAAAGTCGCTAAACCGCTGATACACCATAGCACCGTGGCGCTTGAAAGCAGGTCAACGACATCATACAACCTCGAGTGCAGTTACCACATTCCAATTCGCTGGTCGATCGAAAAATAACTCCGATCGGCCTTGTCAATTTTTCCCTGCAGACGCCTGCATTCATCCTGTTATTCTCATCCTATCGCTTACACCGTACCCTTTACGAACCTTCTCCAATAAGAAAATCCTAGCACCAAATAAATCACGTTTTCTCATCTTGACAACCCTTCCTTTTCCTCGACATGAGAGAGCACCTTATTTCAAAAATACTAAAACTACTTGTGCACCACGCGTATCCGCTTCTTTCCAATACAATCACTCCGATTTCACTAATTGTAAGTGTATCCTCAAATATAAAAAAAAAATTCTATCGTTAAAAATTTCGAGTCTTTTCAATCTCATTAAAAAAAAATCACCCCCTAAATAAATCCGTTTTATATAGCATCGCGCTTGTTCGCGACACGCTATCTTTCATCCCCGTGAGCTTTCACTGCTGCCTTCGCGGTAACGATAGATGCGGTAAACTGTGAGAGCGATGGTCGGAGGTGCTGCACGGACTGACTCTACATGGTCCTTGCGACCGTGTGCGCATTCTGGCTGGGTCGCCGTTTCTCTGGCAATGCCATTTTGTGACTCGTCCGTATGCGGGCGCCACTGAGGATCGTCGGACGACACCCCCGTTATTATATCGATCCAAAGGGTGGTCCGTTCTCATCTCCGCTTCGCTCCGCTCCGCCGCGTTCTCCTCCGCAAACCACCCGGAGCGCGACCCGTACGACAACGCCAGGCCACTGCACCCTGACGGTAACGTGTCCTACCTGGTGTACATACATGCATACAGCATTGCTCAAGAATAACCGACCGATCGTGAAGGGTTGAATCGTCGAACACATACACAATCGCAGAAGACAAGCAAAAATTGTTGTTATTGAGTTACGTATATCGTATTAAGTAAAAATTGATATAAGTGCAAGAAAAAAGTTGGAATGTAAAAATATTGATTTTTTTGCATTTATATTTATTTTTAATTAATATGACCTTAATTAATGTGATCTTCTTGATATAATCTGACTAAAGCAGATTATTTTAGATATAATAAGTCAATAAAAATATAGCGATTGATATAGCTAATCGATATAAATCAACTTTTCTATTTCTACTGATTGCCAGATAATACAGAAAACTTTAAGTTTTTCTTTTTGCACAATTGTCAAGAATTATGTTTATCCAGTGTGGAAATGAATCTTGCGTGCTGATAGTAATACATGATGAATAATACGCAGCATTCTCTTATCGTGGTTGATCTTAATGTATTGCCCAGTTGATCGTTTTTAATATCGTTAAAATTACGTTGAGTAAGACAGTGTTAATTTCTTTTCAAAGCTAATCCGTTTTTATTCACCGTATGATCGTATAAGTATCTCATATGTTATAAACAGAGAGATTTGCAGATAAATAGATTATTACTATTATCTTGAGCGATGTCGACGCCATCCATGTTCTTTGTACTATATATATATCATCTATTGTACTATTGCTCTAGTTTTTGAATCATCACTTAGTTTTCCTGATTGCAACCAACAGTAAATTTTAGATAAATATTGTTGCTTCTGCGCTATAAAAAATTATGCAAATTGTAATATTTTCAGTTGATAATTACTTTTGCTTCTCGTGAATATTTTACACACAAATGTTATTAACATATATAATAAAAAATTTTGTGAATTAACTTTGTATAACCTTTATAATAGCAATATATATAATAGTAATATATATATAAATAAAATTAAATAAAAATGGTGATATTAAAAATAGAGAGCTTGTAAAGAATCAAGTTATTTCTGCAGTCGATTTTATCTGACTGAAAATCTAGGTTATCTATGTAAGTCACGTAGGTGCGTGCGCGTGCCGTTCCCTTCTTTTAGTCTATTGGAACTTTCGGTTTTACAGCCTAAATCGCAGTAAATTCTAAAGATTACTGTAGATCTCACTTTATGCTTTTTTTCCTATGTTTTATTATTTTTATTGTTTAAAGTTGCTGCTTGTAGATCTTTTAGGAGGCTCTCTTTATACAATTTTGAATTTAAATTTTAAATTCTGTAGATTTTCGTTTCATTAAAATAAAATTAATTCAAAATTATTCGATCATTTTGCAGATAAAAAAATATGAGACCTCCGGAACATTCTATAGATATATACAGAGTAACAGCTTCGATCTCGAAATCACTCTTCATAAATAAATGATCGGCGAACTATACGACGGCAGCTTCTTTCATCGCGGTCACGTGGCACAAAAATAAAATTTAAGAGCATTGTGCTTACAAAGATAGAACGTACATGCTTGTGATACAAATTGGTATTCTCTTTTACAAACATTTATCTATAATATGATTTTACGAATAAATGGCACTTTTCGTATGAATAAATGAAAATACAATCTCATGATTACTACATGAAGTATCTTTTTATATATTATTGATCTGTTTCACGAATAAGATTTCGTATATTATAGAATATCTTCAAACCGACAGTTTTTATCATCTTTATTCATATATTGAATATTTCGATCTTAATATTCTCTTAAAATTCTCGTAAAAAACATATCACAAATCGTTTTGTCACAATTGCGACAATTTTCAACAATTAAAAAACAGTTGCTATTTTAATAGATTTTCAATTTACTATTTTAGATTAGATTTACTATTTTAGCACCCAGTCGTTTGCTTTAAAAAGATCTGTTGCCCATGATATATTGCACAAATCGCTTCGTTAATTTATGACAATTAGAAATATTAGAAATGTGTTTGATTTACCCTTCTTCTTCCGAAAGGTTTGTATTGCTCTCGCCTTATTGAGCGCGGTAAATGTGCCATCTTGAAAGACGAAAGTTGTACGGAAGATCGAGATCAACCCAAGATATATTGCGATTCTTGTTGTTACTGGAGAGAAGAAGGTATCTGTCACGCGCGTCTCCAGTCGACTGGAGCAGTTTTCGTCAGCTTCGCGAGTCCAACTTCCGACACGAGATCCGTCGAGTTCTAGTTCGGAGCCACATTTATCACGACCTACTGTTTGTCTTCATTTAATTTGTTCGACACAAATACACGACACACACATACACGTCCCACGTGGATAGATGCATCGAAACAGGACCGCCCGTCAATTCAGACACTCAATCAAAGATTTAAGAAACAAAGTTTATCACTTTTCTCAATAATTGACGAATAGCAATTTTTTTACTAGTTAAAGATTTGTAGTTGTAGAATTTTCAAAATTTACTTGGTACATATACAATATACATTTAACTCTACTATATAATAATATTTGCATTTATTAGAATACGTAAGCAATTCTTTTTGATCTATGTTCAAATTTATAATGCTGTTTAATACAATTTGAATAGATTCTAAGTTAATCTTTTTCTTATTTTGCATTGTCAATTTTGATTTTTAAATTTTTCAAATCTTTCGCTTTAAGACGAAGCAGCCAATCGTCTAAAGTTATCTAATGATAGAAATGATGTAACTACATAATTCGATAATTTTACCAAGGTTATCTATTTTTTTTTTAGATATTATCTGTTTTGAAAAAATAAATAAGATCTAGCTATGCTATGCTCTCGAAAATTGAAAACTGCTATTTTAGAATCGTCCGATCTTTGGATCGATGCCGACAAATTAATGTAACAGTCTGTGATATCTTCAAGTATATCAGATACATAAAGCCCTGACCTTGACTCATCAGCATCAATTTTTAACAATGAAGATAAAACTAAACAAAGACAGTAATAAATCTTGCAATTATTAAAAAATTGCATTTTTTATATAAATCAAAACTTTTACCTTTAATTTTACAAAGCAGAATAGTTCATTAAATTAAAGATATTGATAAAATATTAATAGTTATGTGTTCCCCCAAATTATAACTAATTGGTGTTTTGATTTTAACAATATAGGAATTTTTGTCAAATTTGCAAATTATTTTGCTAAATAAAGACCTGTTAAAAATAATTATAATTTTATAATCAATTATATACGTATATTGTTTCTAGTAATTCTTAAAGATTAAAAAATATGGCTGTAAAATCATTGCATTTCCACAGCATTTCTGAGAAATATTAATTCTAATAAATGCGGTGATTAATCACTATTCTGTACACTTGCGCAAGGTCCTCGATCAATCTATCTGTCAGTAAACTACTTTTTAATCATGCGCGACACGTGAAATTTTAACTTCACTATTGATTAACACCAAATCAATCACTTTGTTACCCAGCTGCAGCGAAACAAAAGTCACGTGTTCGTTTACCAGAGGGCTCTAGAACTCCCATCAAGACAATATACTCAAGTAATCGCATTGACGGAAAATTGGTTTTGCGGTTTTTAAAGTGTTTTTTTAATTTAGATCCGATCTATCGATGATTTTTAGGATCCAGTGCGAGACGAACTGGATGTGCTTCTGATACTGGTGAGTCGAGGAGCTTTTAGAACGCACCGCGACCTCCTCCGCTATAAATAAAACGGCCGCCACACCGAAAACTCTGCCAGCGAGACGTCGATTCGTCGTAATTTTCCTCGCAAAATTTTCTGGCTGACGGGAGTTAACCGGAATAAATCGTGTCGTTGGCTTCTTTGGATGTAAACGTATTGATTTGCATGCCAAGAAATATCCTTGATATCTTCTCTGAATTTTTTTCGCTACATCCGTGTCTCGTCTATGTCATATAATATAAATACTAGGATTTTTGTGACTCTTTACAATTTATTTTTTCATTTTTTTAAATTTTGTTGAAGATGCTTAGTGAATCTATTTTTAACAGATTATTTTAGAATTTCATAATTATTTTTGTACTATTAAAGTTGAGTTTCCTAGAAGTGTTTTGAATACTCTATTGCCAATTGGCTCGTCAAAGGTAAATTTATATGGATTTGTACGGATCTTATGTATATATGCTAGGATTAATTATGTATATATTTTTGTCTATGAATATTAGAAAATACTTATTAAAAAAAAAAATAAAGTTTTATATAATTTAAATTAATTTTTTAAATAAATTTTTTCTTTTTCAAGTTCTAAAATTGCAACTTCTTTTTATTGAAACACATCAAAATCTATAGATAGTGTATATACAGTCATGAGATAATTAAAAGAATTAATTTTAAAAGGATAACAATAATGTCGATGATATATAAAAATTTCATTGAATATATTAAATATATGATTTATTAAAAAGGTCACGTGTGAAATTGATCAACATTTTAAATTTTTTCTATGTAAATAATTAATTAAACTTTTTATACTTTTCATCTACCATTCTCTTCTCTCTTTATATACAATTATTATAATTATGTACCTATTTTATTTTAAGCAGAAAAAATGTAATTAAACTATGCGTAATGAAGCGGACAAAAATTAAAAAAGAAAATACAATTAAGATAATAAACTTATTCTTTTCTGTTAAAACATTATCTTAGTCAGGTAACCAATAATATTCAAGATACGTGCCAGCAGCTACAACGGTATACTATTTAACCATCACTGATTCGATACTAACAGTAGAGATATGCCTGCTGTTTTATCGACAGATGTTGATACAGTTCTCATCTGAAAACAACATTTGTACAATATTTTGTGCAATCTTGTCAGATGTCTGTACCACACATAACTTTACATCAATTTCGAATTACTTACATCAGTAAAAACAACATTCTATTATTTAAGTAAATATTTCCTCGTCATTTAAGTAAATATCTTTTTTTCAGTTTAATCACAGTTAATTAATCACACATTTATTTAAGAATAATTTTTTAAAACAGTAATGTTTTAAATTATTCAAAATGTGGAATCTTTCTGTGAATATAATAGATTTATATTTATATCAGATCTCTTAAATGCTGCGACAGAAAGTTAGTTCATCAATATCATAAAAAACTTGATTCCTCGCAAATACAATTAAAAACTCTCTCGCTCGTCGAAACCTTCTCATGAATAATAAGACATTATCTCCTCATTTAAAACACAAACAAATCATCAAAGTTTTTTTTTCCTAGAAGCGCTTTAGATCTGTTTCAGAGAGACTGTTTCTGCTACGTGTTGTTTGAATAATGGACGCTGTCGAGCAGGACGTCTCTCTTCAAGAGGAATCGATGTCGCGCTAAATATACAGAGCCGAAAGTCTTTGGTTAACAGCCGGATGAACGGCGCGCGTTTCTCTTAGGCGTTGTTATGTTTCCCGCTTTAATTATTCAGCGTCCCGGCATTTCCGCTGGTATTTTCGTTGCCGTACAGCCGCATCGTGCGCGCACGCATTAAGCGAGATGCCGGGTATTATAGCGCGATAAGATTTACTAGCAACTCGGCTCTCGTACTACACGAATATTCATAATGGAATATTCATAATACCAAGAAGATATCGCAACAAGTGCAGTTGAAATAAAATCACATGCTCCTATTAAATTATCAAATTATCATTCTTTCTATGCGCAGTAAATTGCAGAAAAATAATGAGGATTTTTGAAAGAAATAACAAATTTTCTAACAAATATAATAAATACATAAAGAAAAAACCTCTTGCAAAATTGAACTTTTTTTTTTGTTATTGATTTTAACAACGTTTACGAGTTGAAGAGAAAACTAGACTAGAACTAACGAGCTCGTTCATCTTCACTGCGTATGCTATTCGCGTTGTTAGTGCGCACCTGCACCTGCTTCGCTTCTCCTTCACAGTTGCATCATCGCCGCCGTCGCTTCCGGAAATGTAGGCCGCTTTGACACGTCGCTCGAGGCAGATTTAGAATTCTATCTGGCCCTACGACGCGTTTCGCGCGTGCTGCGAGCGGAACTCCTTAGAATTTTTCCAGGACGGTATACGAGATCAGGTACCTCGCGCGCTTTCGTGACACTCGCAGCTGCAGCAGCACGCGCGCGAGAAAAAGGTCGAGCCGCAAATTGTTCTCTATTGCGGCAAATTAACGGACGATCGCTATCGAAAACCTGAAATTATTTCCTTATCCGATTGCGTGCTTCTGGCGACCGATAATATGCGAGTGGTTCTAAGTTTTCTAGATCGAGAAAAATACCTACCGCCATATTTTGTTATTTTGAATCTTTTATTACCTGTAAATTGTAGGAATTGCATGTAAGACGTGTGAAAATAATATTTGTAACGCTATATTTTACTTTATATTTATTCTACTTCAGTTTCATCATATCGCTTTTATAATCTACGTGTGAATGTATTATAAAAATTAAATCACAAATTGAATTGATCTAAAATTGTCAGAACTAGAATTGACATATCTTCCGCTTTTAAAATCTCGCTCACAACTTAATCTTGCTCAGAAATTTTATATCGTAACAACAAAAGTACACATGTATACATTGTGATATTTATAGCTTCATCTTTTCCGGGTTACTACAAACGATGCAGGCCAAGAAGCGACGAACAAACTCGTTCCGATGGTGAACACGAGTGCATAGGGTACTAAATTCGCCGTAGGGCGGCAGATGGCGGACACCTGAGTACCCTCTGTCGAAAGTTTCGGCAGGGAGCCGATAAGATCGGGAGAATCTTCATAGTATATCGTGATTGCGAGTCCACCAACCGCGAGATTATTACTTTACTTGTGGCCCAGTCAAAGGATACGCCGCGTGTGCAAAGAGACGAATTAGACGCGCCTCGATGTGCGACGGCCTTGAACCGACAACGAAGACGGCGACACAGATATGAAAGCGAATTAGATCCAATCGAACGATTAAGGACGACCGACAACTACTCGAGGACTCGGTTACCTCGAAGATAGCGTAATTCGAGTCGGTAATACTCGACGAAATTGTAATCGGAGATGCGATCAGAACTCGATTATCGTTTCGAACACGATGGTGAAATTGAAGGAGATCGCTGATCCCTGTCGCATCTGCGAGATCGGGAATGCGTTCTGATGCAAATGAAACGGGTACAAAAAATGTAAATGAATACATCGAATTGCATTGTAATTTTCATCTATAGAAAATATTTCATTTTCATATTCGAATATATTAAACTAGGAGGGAAATATTTGAAAAGCTAGAAAATTATTTTACACATTCTGAGCATATTTAGAAAGGCACACAGAAGATTTGCAAGTATAAATAAATGCGTGAGACCATTCCATATTCTCAGACACATGTATTAAGACAAAAAGAGAAAATTACATGTGCGCGTGTATGTGTAATTATCTAATTCACCTCAAATAATTTACGGTTTCTTCAAATAAATTTATGACGTAGATCAAAAGATAATATTCCAATTTTCCTTTCTGCTTATAGTTCTCACAAAGTCTTTAGATTCCTCGTATTTCAAATTTCGCTACAATATAAGTTAAATAATCGTTCCTCCAATCCGTAACATATTATCACGAATAAGGAAACGATAGAAGTCGTTTATTCATGATCACAGATCTGATGCCGAGGAATAGCGCGCCGCGAGAAGCTATACGGATAATTTTCCTTCCTCGGTAAAGGCCCAATTTGTGGGTCAACGCTGTGCCGTCGGTGCGTATGGAGCCGTAGTTTCGGCGTGGCCACTGTCGTGGATAATGTGACTCGTGAGCGGTGGGAGTCCGACCCGATAATTACGCTGGTCGTTGCTCTAGGCACACCGGCATACCGGCCTGTTAAAAGCGACGTGTGCACGTTCTTAGAAATAAACGTGTCGTGCATTTTACGGCCGCGCACTCTACACTCTCACGTAACGTGATCCGTACATTGAGCACACGTCTCTAATGACACAACGATTTCGTGGATTCGAGAAAATACACTTGGACGTTGCTGAAAATCGCCAGATTTTCATTAAAAAAGTGGAAACAAAATGCATTACTTTAATGGGAATTTTCTCATTCGAAGATGATAAAACTAAAATGATAAAATTAAATTTCTCTCTTGTCTTCTTTTTTGACAAAATAATATCCATTCAATAGTAATATTCAATGGTAATATCACGCATTTTGAATTTAACAGATGGCTAAGGTACGGTTAAAAAGTGAGAATCAAGAGATAGATTGAGGCCCGTCGTGCGTTTTACGTGCTGCATTTATGTGCCGAGTCGACACACCCGCTATACACCAATACCCAGGTTTCGTGCGCAAGATACATACGCACAGTAGGATACCGTCCAGCTTTCTCTTTTTATAGCCCTCTAAGCATCGACTCCACCTTCGAGCTTCATACAAAAGCGAAGTCACGAACAACTTTGTCCGTGCGTGTAGGTGCGCACGCACTAATCGACACACACATAAATGGTTAGAAGCAACTTCTACTTATTAGAATATTCGGAGTTTCTAAAAAGTTGCTTGAATGTATCATATCATCGATTGGATCTAAAAAATATTGTCAAATAAAAAATTAGAGTCTTATTATTTTCTTTGATGCAAAAATAATAAAATAATAGACTTAGGGCTACTTTTGCGTCATAACTATCGAGTATTGTACTAAACTAAAAATTACACGTTTATAAAAATTAAAACGTTCAAATAATTTTAAATTTCATGTATTGAATTTTGAAATGATTCGGAAGTCTTTATTATGTAATACATAAATACAGCTCGATGATATTTCTTCTTGATAGTAAAAATTTTTTGTGTATATCTTGGCAAAAGGATTTCTTTCACATCTAATTAACTCATGTTTAGATTCTAATCGCTGTCGAAGTTCTCTTTATGGAATATAAAACCGCGCCCAAGTTATACTACTTCGTCCAAATGGAACCGGCTGATAAGTAGCAACTACTTCAAACTGGTCCTGACAGTATGATGAAGCAACATTCCGACGGAGAGTAAATGCTTACTTAATCAAATTTATTATCAAACGTTATTCTTCAGCTTGAAACTCGAGACAAAATGATAATTTTAAATATTGTATATATCAAGAAGAAACACATTGAAGACACATTTATCTCTATGTATACATCATAATATACATCAGAGTGAAAATATCGTCATATGACGTATCGCATTAATAAAGAGCGAAATGGTAGGTAATGGCAACGTTCACGCCATTTCCTTTCAATTTCTTGGCATCCGCAAAGTGACGCGCCAATGTACCGGATAATAACGTTATTATCGGTACGGTGAAGCGACGTATGCAAGAAATCGCTTCGGAGAATCTTGGGTACTCAAAATCCGTTCGATATCCATTACTATAAGTGGCGCGAGTACTCGGACACGCGCGCAGTACAAATTACTTCAGCAATCGCTCCGGGTGTTTATAGTCATTGGCACGTAAGTGCCATACACGTGCCCGATCCGCTACGCGTACGTGTAAGCACGTGTACGTACACGACAAATGCGTATAATACATGTACGTGCGGCAGTTGCCGTTAGTAGTTAGCTTGCAAGTTGCGCAAGCGAAAACTTCGACTGTAATGCCTTCTAGTTTTCCTCTCTACCTCCTCGGACGTTTCACCTCGCGATATTCTTTATCAGAATTAGAAATTGCCTTCACCGTTAGAAAGTCCGACAAAATGTTACGTATTTGTTGTTCCAGATTGCACCATTCATATGCTTTCCATTTATGTTACGTGAAAGCGTTCATAGGTAGAAAAATTATATTGATCGGGCGTACTTAAATTATTAGTGGATGCATCAGTGCCACTTTGTAAATGTCAATAAGCCAGGAAAAAAAATAAAAGACAAGTAGCTACATTAAATATTAGTGCTGATAACATCGCGCGATTACGAGCATTACGATAACGACGCTTGTATTATCTATTCTTTCTTATTGACGTTTGTGTGCATTGTGCGAGTAAAGATTATTTCACATTTTCTTGGAATGTATATATGCAACGCAAGTTCAAAAACGTAAAGTTCAAGTGTATGATAAGAAATATTTACCAAGAAGAGATAAGCCTCCTCGTTTATATTTTATGGCGAATTATTTGAATATTATTTCCTTCTACATTTTTAAAATAATGTAATAGGTATTAAAAATTTCATCTTTTTTGGTACGAGCTAAGTATTAAATAATTGAATGTTTTGGTTTGTATTAAAAACCCTTTCCTTAAGTATAAATCTAAGTATAAATCTATTTTTAAGAATTTCGATTACTCTTCCACATTAATTGTGGGAAAATATCATTTCTTTCGTTCATCTCATCGATTGATCATAAATTTCATGTAAATGTCTGCAGCGTGGCGCAAATATACGAATCAACCTTTACTAATAATTTAATCGAACGTCGCGTCCGCCTTTTGCGCACAAACGAACCTTGTTTGTCTGGTCGCCGTCATTATGCGCAACCTAATTACCGGCCAATGATTTCATGGAACGCCATTCGAAATCCAATTGACGAGATGCCCGCGCGATTGGCGATTCACCGACGAATTAAACGCCCGCGTTGCCAATCGCCGAACATTTACATATTTAATGCCAAGGACTTGCTGTGAATTATGCTCGAAATGTGGCCAACGCCTACGGGTACGCGATTTTACATATTTTCTTGTAAAATTCAATTCAAGATAATTCAGTACAACTAGACAGAACCTAACAGTATCTTTCTCTCTGGAAGCTCCGTTAAAAGTTCGCACTCTACGATTCGCGATTGCCCAAACATATTCGACATAATATACATGTACGTATATATAAAAATAATGATTAAAATAAAATAAAATAATTTTGAGATTTTAATGCTAAAGTGTCTCTTATTGTAGAACATAAATTTTTGGTGCACTGTAGATTACAGGATCGCAGAGTATTGTAATGAAATCACTATAACTGAATGGGAAACATGTCTCGATGACCTGAGACTTCTTGAGTGTATCATCGCAGAAATATGTACACACGAATGGCACTAGTAATGACGATGGCAAACTCATCCTATCGTCAGGAATGACGGGGCATTTTATCAATTCTATTTACAGATTGACGAGCGCGTCAATCGATCCGTCTGACAATGCGGTTCGCGGATCTAGCGTTTGTCAACAGAGTTGTCTCGCTACCACGAAACTCGACAGCTTTATCGAGCAATGTGCGAAATCTGGCTACATTTATTTTCGGCGATCACTCATTGCCGCTCATTGCGCGAGACGTCTGCCCGAATAATCAGAAGCAGACGTTTTGCTTTTTTGTACACTTCGGGTTTGAATTTCAAAGGATAGATTTCTTTTCTTTTAGGAAAGATTTCTATAAAACTAGTTTTTTTTCTTAGAAATTTTAAAGAAAAAACGATTTTAAATTCGTAAAAGAACTTATCACTATGGTACTGTGTGATAATGATTAGATTCTCCATCTTTATAAGTGCAGAATACATCAAGTACACGATTTTCATAAGATGAACGAATATGTAGATAAGCATACACAGAAAGAATGATTTTGCTAAGGGATCTAAAATTTTGCTAGATACAGATCTGAAAATAATTTCATTGGACAGCAAAATAATTTTGTTAGAACCTTAAAAATAATGAGCAATACTCCAAAAAAAATATATCATATATTTTACTATGCTTATGTTTCTTCGAAAAAATAATTTTAATGTTGCGAAAAAATACTTAAAACACTTAAAAATTAGTTTCACATGTACATGTAGATTGCAAACATTTTGGAGAAAAAATACTCATATTCTGGATATGTAGATTAATGAATTTTATCATAACGCGTTTGAAATAATTGAAAAGTATGTTATTATTAAAAAATATTAATTTTTTATATAAAAATATTTTTGCTAAAAAAGAAAAATATCCAGATTAAAATGCGTTACATTTCGTAAATTGTAATATATGTTATAATAACGTGAAATTATACTCTATTGGTTACTTATATTGAGCAGGCTTACTAAATCCCTCGGAAAAATAAAGCTATATTAGGCTGCATCACGAAGGTAACGTTGACGCGACAATAGATCACCCATGCGCGACATGTAGACGATGAGGTAGATAATAAATTCATCGTGTACAGATGAGGGCATGTATAAGTGCGTAGGGGATTACGTAGCCAGTACAGGTATTTAATGGTCGCTTTGGAGAAAGCTTTAAACAAAAATCAGACTCAGCATCTTTGCTGTCGGTAGCGCTTCGTTTCATCGAAATTATCGTAAATTACTTGTTACGTGCATTTAGATTTGTAAACGAGCGTTCTCTCACATGTCTAAATATGAGAAAGTGCCGCGAGGAGAAACTGCATGTCATTCGCTTGTTTATCAGAAATTAACGCAGTAAGAAGAATAAATAATTGCGTAAAAAAAAACTCTTTTGCAAGGATGTTTTTGGTGAAAAAGTGTTCAATTTTTAAAAAAGTGATTAATTCTTTAGATTAATCTAAAATCGATATTTCAATTTTAAAAATAATATTTTTTATTCATTTTTCCTAAAAAATCATTGCTAGAATACATTCAGCCGTTGCATCACAACTAGATTAACATTTTCATGATGATTAAAATTTCCCTGATTGCAAAAACTTCAATAACGCATTTCGTTACAGATTATGATTTTTCGTTATGCTATATTATCTTGCTTGCAAGGTTGCGTGTTAAAGCTCACGTTATGCGCGTCGTTTCTCAGTGTTTCCATGTAAAATACTTTTACAGCAAGCCTTGGTATGTGTGTGTGTGTATGAGTCGAAGTGAGAAACGTAGCGGATAACGAAGAAAAGGTACGTCGCTTAAAGAGTCCAGTCATCTTCCAAGAGCTGACCTTGATCTTGAGAGAGTGAGTGGTGAGGTGCACCATGAGGGTCAGAAGTAAAGACATGTTAAGGCGCGTTTCGCCACCTCAAGATTTTCAACGCCCATGAATCAAATTCGCGACAAATCCCGAAAAAAAATTATTATTTATGACGTATTTTGATCCATTTATATTCTAATATTGTCTTTCGTTTTTGGATTTCGATAAAAGTCCTGTTTGAAACATGATAAAATTTCCTGTTTGTCATAATAAGAATTTTTTTTTGTGTTTCAGAACAAAATTAATCATTCGCTTACTGATGAAGAATTTTTCCTCCTTTCATTGCGGATGAATCATAGCTTTCAATCTTATTAGTGTTTTGTATAGTCACTAGCTATATGTAGCTATTCATAATTTTATTCTTCATGTAGTAAGTTTCGTCGAAGGTTGGATTTATGATTCTTCATTAATCAATTTTTCAAATATTATTCGAAAAATAATCAAAAAACTCTTCTATAAACAATATATATGTACTCATATGTATACAATATATACTTTACACGCGCTAATATAACAATATGACATCGATACAGCATTATTATTATTAATAAATGATTCTATATTTTCAAACATAATATAATATAATAAATAATATAAATAATATCTGTAATAAAATAATTTAATGATACGTTAAACTTAATTGTATTTTATATAATCTTCTAACGTATCAATGTCATATTTAAGAATTGAAAAATGAATAAATACTCGATATAAGGATTGATTTTTTTTTTGTCAATTTCTTATCGAAATAATCCGTTGAAGTCACAAGCGCGACTTAATTCAGGCGTAGTCGTAGAGAGACAGGGGAGATGTCCGTGGGCCTTTTCGGCGGTGTTGCGGGGGCCCGAATGGCGGGCCGTTGGGCCTGCAGTGTCGGTGCACACCGGCCTTAGCACAGACATAGCGTTTTCGCTCTTCTCTCTCGCGGTACGCCGCGGTATAATGGCAACGTGTTTTCGTCTAATGTACTTTTTGTGATGTCCTTGATGGAGGAGTCTGCGAATGCAGAACTACAGGGCAGGCCCGGTGGGGCCCGTCGGCAAGCGCGGAGTGCCGCGGGGCACAGGAGAGAGAACCTCGGGAAGGCGAGAGGTAAAGAGGGAGACGCGACAAGAGGGCCCGGCAGCACCTCAACCCACCTCAACTTCGGGCCTAGTCAAGGTCAGTGTGGCAGGACCATCCGTCCCTCTCTTCTTCCTTCTTCTCCGTCACCTCGTCTGATTTCTTTTCTTCTTGTTCGCGCGTCCAATTCTCTCTGTCTCTCTTTTTCTCGCCCGTTCAGTCTCTCTCCCTGCCTCCCCCTTCGACAAGGTCCGTACCGCATTATCGCGTCATACCGTGCTAGGACCCACGCCCTCTCCCGTGCCGTCGCAAGTGCTTTTTTCTTCTTTTTTCTTTCTTGCACGGATTCAACTTACGATCCTGCGAAATCCCAATTAGTGGAGATATCCGTGTGATAGAATGACGGCGAATAACATAGAGGGTTATCATCGGACACGTGATAATTCGCACGATAGATTGAATCATGAAAAGTGTGACTGATGTATAACGGTCGCAAAAGTTTCGAATAGGTGCGAGAAAATACACATAATATGTCGCGGTATCGCCACTCGACATTGAGCTCAATGAATTGTCGTGTGTGCAAGACATTATCGTTACCTCTATACACGACATTGTGTATGCACGCTTTGCATCTAGAAACATTGCATTTCTTTCGGATATTTTTCATTCACTATAATTGGCGTAATTATAGAGAAAATATTACCGATCAGATAGCGTCAACGAGTTTTAAACAAAATAAACTTTGGCGCATTATCACAGAAAATTCTTTTGATTAATTTCAGAAACAATTTTGAAACAATTAGCGAAAATTATTTAACCCTAAAAAAACATTAAGGTGAAGTCGGGACTGGATATCATGTGCAGATTCAAATCCTTTAGAGGATCTTGCAGTTAACCCGGGCGTTCGAGCCGGTATATACCGGGGGCCGAATAGCCGCCTCGAGTATATCAGGCGAAATAAAAAGGAGGACCTATTTATCTTGACGCCCGCGATCGTAAAGAAAGACCTTTCGAGGATACTCATGGGGGATATCTGATTCATCAGCTTCATTCATCAACGTCGGCCGCTTCTGTTTCTTTCATTTCTTTGAAATTGTATACAGCTTCTCTAGTGCATGAGCAACGTGCGGAAGCATCAACGTTGTTAGACGGATAGAGTATCTCGCGTCGGTAATGATGAGGCCAGTTGAGAGTTCATTTTCAATCGATTTCGTTAGAACGGCCTTAGCGCGGCGCAAAGAATCGTCACGATTGAAACCAACGAACAATCAACAATGAGAAAAAATTCACAAAACATTATTCTATTATATTTATATATACCTATAACAAAACTATATGTGCCAAGCATATATTGAAAAAAATTGTCATTTGCCGAAATTTCTTAGGAAAAGAGAAATAATAAAATTTAATTAATGTACATAATTTGAAAAATTTGTTGCTACTTCTTTCTTGTACAATGAATCAATTTATTCGAATCATAATTATTACACATATTGCCGCAATCTAATTAAAAGAAATCGATTTTTTTCGAGAAAGTTACAACCCTTCAACTATTACTTGAGACTTATTCATATTGTTTTATTCTCTTCCAATTTATAAACATCGATACTATTGCATCTAGCTGCATTTGTACTATGGACACATCTCGGAATGTCTGACGATAATGATCAACGTTCAAGTGGGGTGGGTGCTGACGGAGAGACGGCTCTACGAAGTAAGGATGCGGCGAGAACGAAAAGATAGATAGAGAGACAAAGAGACGAAAGGAAAGAGTAAGAACGAAGGCGGTAATTCGAGGCCCGGAGGTGAGTGAGCAAGGTATGCTAGTACCAAATGAGATTGGCTCTGACCATGCAGGACAACTTTTGGGTCCTACTCCCGCCTAAGTCCTTTCCTCATCCTCGACGAGGCCCACTCCACAGCATCCCCCTACCATCGTAACCGGCCTCAGCGGTGTCGAAGTTCCATTACCGGCGACGCCCGATCCGGGCGTCCCGCCATTTTAAGAAATTCGGCGATTTACATTTATTCCGCCCGAGTGGAGATTTTTATGTTCGCTGCGCGCCGCGAAGAATCGTTACCGTTACGAGAGATGATCGTAAAGATTCGCCAGTAATTCATGCGAGTTTTCAGGCGAGCGTAATGTGCATTGCGACAAACATAAAATGCTCAAGACAATTCGCTGATTTGATTATCGCGAGTAGAGGAAACACGCGAGGATGAAGGCTTGCTGAATGATTAACTGTCTAATTTATTATTATTGGAAAACTCTTTTTCTTACTGATTTTGAACAATGATGTGATTTGATTTTATAAAAATTTGATTGACCATGTCGAGTGTCCTAGGCGTCTCCTATGTATTCTGATAGTAGTTGGTTGGCCCATCCTGCAAAATGATGAGACATGATCTTCCCCACCCTTGTGCTTTGAATGTTGATGTCCAACTTGCTGCATCGCTACCAATGGCTTCGGGTTACCAAGTTCCCCTTCCTTTCCTTAAGTCGTGCTACATGCGCCAAATGCATTCTTTGTTCGATTGGAATGTAGAAATCGTGTTACTGACCAATCATATTTTGCTTTTTCGACGTTAAATAAAAATACTGAAACTTCACATAGAACTTGGTTTTCATAAAGACACATATTTTATTTCGCACGCTTTTCATTCAAAAAAACAAAAAATTTTTGCAACTTGAAATAGTATTAAGAAATTAATAATAGTAGTAAATATTCTACAAATGCATGCGACTGTCCCTTATCACAATAAGCTCTTTAACTGTAAACTTTTTTGCAAATAAAAATTATTTGCAAGCAAACATTATTATTTTATTAATATATTGTTTTAAAAATTATGTAACATATATCTTGACATATCATTCATTATTATTCAGAAATTATGAAAGAAATTTTGTGTGTGTGTGTGTGTGTGTGTGTGTGTGTGTGTGTGTGTGTGTGT
>JANQDE010000001.1:739271-855296 GCA_037157785.1 Cephalotes varians | reverse complement strand
TGTGTATGTGTGTGTGTGCTCTGATCACGAGATCAACGACGTGATGCCCGCTCCTTCGGGACGTATCTAATTGCCCGCAATTCCCGTCTTCCGGGTACGATGTACGTGAGGCCGCATTAATTGCCCTCAGGCGACGCGCATCTGCGTTCGTCTTTGCAACGTGCGTGATACGCCGACTCACGCCGGAGTTGTCACGGCTGTATGTACCGGGAAGAACGGTGCAACGGTTTCAATTGTCCGCAATATGGCCGCTGGTTTAGCTTCTTGGCTAGGCCTCATAGTCGTTATCCTTGAGAGCGCGCCGTGCATCTCCTTCGTTTTGTTTCAATGTACGCGGACGGAGCGGGCGGAAAGGTGGCGGGGAAGAAGGCGGAAAGAGAGACGAGCAGTAGGAGGAAAAGAGGGACGGAGGTAGTCAAGGAACCACGCCACAATGAGGACCCGAATGTTGCAAAACCGCCTGTGTGTCTGTGACGGTACCGGCCGACTTCTATAAGAAATGATAATTGCTGGTATCCCCATCCGACGTGCCGCACAGTTCGTCCTGATCTATCTACTTTTCCTTTCGTCCTATCAGCTCCCGCCGTCCATACGATTGGTATTGCGAGAGCTACCCCTTTTCGCGGGAGTCACCGGTTATTAGAGCAAAGGGAGTTTCGAGAATATCCTTGAGGACTCCCTCTATGCCGTTCAACGAGCGTCGAATTCCCTCGGAAATATAGACCAGTATTCCATTTCGAGACGTTTTCAAGCGGTGATTACTGGTTTTGTTTCTTTCATCGTTTTAACCCGGCTTAGTATTCAAACGAGAATCGCGTGAGGATGGATAAGCATTAAGAGAAGATGATTAAGGTGAAAGAGAGGATACGAGGTAGATACGAGTGATTTATTATCATCTGAATCGCCATTGGTAAAGTAACGCAAATATAATAAATGATAGATTTTTTAACCTAATTTTTAACGAAATAAGCTTTCTATTTCTGCTGCCTTCTTTTCTTTTTACAGAAAATATCAATATTAATTTCATTTTTCGAGTAAAACATTTTTGCAAAATTACAATTGATCGGAGAATTTGCTTCAGATCAAACACCGAAAGCCCAAATTGTTGTAGTTCGGCTATAGCGATTCTACTTCGAATCAGTGTTCACTCTAAATTGAGCGGCGTTTTTATAAGGCCGGGACCTAATTGCGGAACGGCGGTAAATTTTTTGACGAACCGCTCCCATGAAAAATCACTCATCAGATATACAATACTAGCCTCTGTAGGGCCAGTCATCGTGAATCAACGGCTAAGAACCATATGTTCCTGACCGACTGCGCTATGGAGTCATTGAGAAAACGGTTGTAATGAGAGACCACCCAATGAGTACTTCGTGCTGATCGACAAATCAACGGAAATTCGAGTCAAAAACCCCTCATTATGCGCTTCATTATTTCGCAGGTGCAATCTACTCGCGCATAATCAATCTTGTCGTATTTTTCCTCCTTTGATATTCAGACACGCGCTGTTTGCATATCATGCACCCTCTTTAAAATTACTCTGACGTGTGAATTCTGAATATATAATGTTTATAATTAACGAACAAAGGTACTTCTTAAGCTATTTGCATGCTAATAAATAAATTGAATATATTTTTATTCTTTTTGACTTTTTTTATACTAAAAATCTGAATAGATAGAATATTCTTCCTTCGATCGTTCTTTTATTTTCAAACTTTACTTCATCGGAATAAAACCCTTACTGCCCTAAAATCTGTTAATTGAATTCGCAAAAATATACTGTGAAAGCGAAACTATAATAAAATAATATCTTATGAATGCTTTACATGCAAGCACGAAGTAATATAATTTTTGGCAAACGCGCTTATGATCGCGCGACAGTCTATTGTAGGTCGCAAGAGAGAATTGTGCTGGTATTTTGGACCTGAAATTTCTCTACCTGACTTGGACTAAGAAGGCAGATATTATGGTCGCAGTAAAGCACTAAAACAGCCGAATAGTTCTAAAGGCTCCACGGCCTCCGCGCGGTAAGTGGACATTAGCGCCCGCATTGTGAAACGGACCGCATCGTCCTTAACTGATGGGAGTCCCGAACAAAGGAAGTACAGTTTGCGTTGCACGATCCTGAATATTACATACATGATAAACGAGAATAAATTATTTAATTATAATAGATATCAATTCATAAATAATTATATATTTATACATTGTATATACTATATACTATATATATACGTATTAAACGATAATGAAACGATTTGTTTTTGTTTATCATGTATGCAATATTCAGGATCGCGCAACATATATTATCAATATTCAAACACATTTAGCAGTATTAATAATATTTTTTATGAAATTAATAATAATACTTTTTATGAAATTAAATTATTATCATATATGATATCACATATCATGTTTCATATAATGGCATTAATAAATATAATAAATAAAACTGAAAGCTTGATAAGTGAAGATTATTATTATTACAATTAGACATCCTATTCGCGTGGATTATTGACTATCCAGCATACGCTGTACACTTTCGGCGCCTATGCCTCCGCGTATACGTATATAGAAACCGCGTTTTACGCTTCGTGGATATTTTCGGGCCTTCTTAGCTCCGTGCCCCACTCGGTCCATAGTGGGGAGATTACTCGTCGACCGACAACGCTATTGGTTACCGAGATTGCGTTACCGCGTCTTCTGATGGGTAAAGGCATGAGAGGAATTCATCATGGGTTCATCGAAGAAACGGTGATCCTCAAGGAACATTGGAACCTCGCAAGATTGGCTTGCGCTAAAGTGCAACATTCCATCGCGGTACAACGAAACATCTTGGTAGCAGTTTACTCGAATGAATTTCGACGCTGTTCTCGACACGCATTCAATCAGGTGGCAGATCTCGAATAAAATCTGTTTATTTCCTTTTAAATTCTTCGAAATCAAAACACGACTTTCCAACTTCAGACTCCATTTAATAGTTTTATTCACATTTAAAGTGATCAAATATTTACGCATTACTTCAAACACTCCAGATACTAGCACTTCCTCTAATAACGCATTTATTCTGAAAATACATAAATTAGGAAAGTCACGATGTCACGCAATTGTTACATTTAAATTTGACGGACTAGATATTTGTACTTTTTACAAATATAAAATATTTGTTTTTTCCTGAAAGTCAACTACATGCGTCTATGATTTCTATTTCAAATGCTTTGCAAAAAAAGCAAATCACTTCCGTTTTCTTTCTTTTCCTTATTCTTTCGTTCTTTTTTTTCTCAGAAGATAATTCTCCTAAACGAATAATTTCCGGGCGTCCTCAGGCTTTCTCACGCTGGTCCTGCGCGAGGGAGGTATGTTGCCGAGCGCGAGACTTGCACGTTCACAGATCAAACAAGTGTAAAGAGGCAGCAGGAGAAAGATTCGCTGCACATTCACGCCGCCGCGCGTCCTGTCGCCCCTCGTCAAACACCATCGGGTTCGACGCGCGCGGACGGGAGATCCTTATCTCGAATCAAAGATGCAAAATCTTGGCTCAAGAGGCGAGGAAGGCCTTTTCTCAGGTAAGACGCGTTATTTTAAAAGAATTTCGAGATTTATGACAATGCGATCATTCAGATCTTTAGATTGCCAGAATTTAACTTCAAGTATCATTTACACGATACTTTTTTATTAATAACTAGTGTACTAGCACGTTAGTTGCTAGTAAAAAAGCATGTATTTTAAAATGTTAGTAAACTACCAAGTTTTTCCCACTGTTAGCTAGCGCGCTAATGAAGTTAACACTTTACCTGCGAATCTATATATAGGCTACATATAATTTGCAAACGGTAGGTACTAAAATATTTCAACTTTACAAGCTGCTAGTATTGTACTGCTAACTTTCGTGTAAAAGCGTGTGGATTGCAACTAGCTGCTTTCAGCCTAAAGCGGAAGCAGAAAAATATTGTAGATACCAATTTTAGAGATTATATTTGTCGATTTATAATAATATTTATATTGACCACAATAACTAAACATATAAAATGAGCATAAGAAGACATTGCAATTTATCTAGAAACATACAAACTATATTATGGAAATATATTATATTATGTAAATATTCAATTTATGGTATATATTACAATAATTTGTTTTTAAATTTTTTGTTTTATAGCTATTTACAATAGAATTATAGGGCTTTTTACGAATTCACTACTAGTGAAAGTGAAAATGCTAGTTCTCTACAGCGTTATGTGTACAGAATTACATATTTTTAGCCGCTAGAAGACTAGCACGCTAGCTGCTAATAAAAAAGCAACATATACATCGATTTATCAAAGATTTCTCGATGGATAGTTGATTTGTGCATTTGCATTAAAAGAAAAATTATTTTTCAAAGATAGTTATGCTCGTATAGTAGCAAGAGCAAATTGTAGAAAGAAGAAAGAGAGAGAGAAAGAGAAAAAAGAGAAATATGCTGAAAAACATGGTAATTCTAAGAAAGGATTTGACGTCATTTGCGTCCTGTTAAGAATTAGGTCAAGTCTAGTTAAACGTCAGGTTTGTCTTGATTCGTCCTTCTCATTTAGAGTAAATGCATCCTTCAAACGGTATAATCTATGAGATAAAATGACATCTTTCAGGTTAGAACTATTTAAACAAAGGTACTTTATATTTGATCTTCTTCAATTACGCACTAATCTTTTGTAAATAAATTTAAGACTTATTATCATATAAAACAGAAACATTTTTTATCTTTGATTTCGATCATTCATTTTGCAGAAGATACAAGAAAGTATAAAAAAAATAACATAAAGATTAAAAAAAAAGAAGACTAATTCCAGAGAGATAATAAATTTAATGATCGTTATGTGTGCGATAAATGTAATATTAAAAAAAATTAATTAAAAAAAGAAATTATTAAAAAGGAAATAAAAAAATGTGAGAAAATATAATATTACAACTTTGTGTGTTTTACAAAGAAGCAAAAACAACTTTTCGTTTTTTGTTACGAAACGAAACGAAACAAATGACAAACAAAATTCCACTATTACGTATTCCATCTATAACGTATTCTATCTATTACGTATTCTATCTATTACGTATTCAAATACAATCCAATATTTTACGTATCGTTTGTCATGTGCCAAAACCCCGACACAGAAAGGCATTATAAAGAAAAAGAAAAAAAACATTGATTAATAATTCAGCGACAAATAGATTTTATGCGTGTAGATACACCGAGAAGTCACAAAAGTCGTACATGCATTACCTACGGTTCCACTAAAAAAAACAGGTTCCGAAAGAACCTGACCGAAAGTAAGTGACTATTAACGGTGGAATAGCTTTATAAAAATTTATCATCCCCAGGCTTAATAGTCCGTTCGAAGGACGAAGTATCTCGGTCGACGATGCCGATAATAAAATACCAATGAACGGAGTGAAAGAGGTTCTCCCCTTCCTCCGCTAGTCCGGGCTCCCACCGCGCTCGCGGGACCGTGAAGAAGAGGCACACGATTTTACACGCTAATCCCTCCTACATACGCATTGGTACCTGTCAAAAAATGGCGTTGGGGTGCGGGAATATCTTCTGAGATGGAGGAGATGGGTGATCTCTAACAGAAGTTAACCACAACGCAGCAGGGCTGCGAGTGGCCAGTTTCAATGGACAATGGTGTAGAACCCCTGTCAGACTTTCAAAACAATGTCCGCTAACAGTCAATCGCTATTCAAAAAATATTCTAGGATTGTATAATAAAATTTCTAATGATTATCGCAAATAAATAAATGTTATATTTCGACTATTGATATTTGTGATTTTATAAAATTAACGTCGCATTTCAGAAATGTTCTTGTAAATATTCATTTCACTTAAATTCAATTAAAATATTTTCTTTTTTATATAAATATCATTATTTGCAAATTTATTGGCTGGCATAAATTTCCAATTGATATAAGTATGAATTGAACTATTATCATTTTTAAATCTACTATATTCTTTTACGCGATATTATTCGCAATCATCTCAGTAATCATCTTCACTTTTATGTGACAAGAGTTATCTGATACAATTTCCGATAAATAGTATAATTATTGCTAAAAGAAAATATTTCAAAGAATTTATGTATGTAGCATAGCATTCAAGAAGACACTCAATTCAAGATGGTCTACGCCAGTGAGAAGCAGGTCAGTATTGCTAAGGATTTCGATGAGGACAAAGAGATCCTTTCCTTTCCCCATCCTTTTTCTTACTTCAAGAACCTCCCTCTTCTGCTATGCCTTGGCAGGCCCGTCATTGCATTAATGTAAGCGCGTCGCGCCACCAAACAACGCAATGGCGAGCTGCAGCTGTCGGATGCTCGCCCTTCACGTAGCTAATGCTTCTTCAAATACAGCGCACGGTATACTAGCAGTAAGGTACCGCCGAAAAGATGAGGTACGCACAATATAGGAAATAAATTTTAAAGTTAAATTTGAATTATGCTTTTTCTTTTAAAAAGTAACAAAGAAAGGTCAACGAATGGGTAAAGACAGCTAAAGGAATCGAATAATTTTTTTATTGAAACAACTTAATAAGAATATAATGATTTCAAACTTCACTTCACTAGTGATCAGCTATAAATGTAGAAAAAATACATATAAAAAAAATAATAAATAGATTAAATGAATTATAGAAAAGAAACACTAGAAAGAAAAATAATAAATAAAAATAATACAGAATAGCAAAATGCCATATCAAAGATCACATCATTATTCTTACTAAGTTATGTTTCAATAAAAAAATTATTTGGTTCCTTTACTATTGCTCATTTATCTTTTTTTGTTAATTTTAATTGCTTAATAAATACAAACTGGAATTTTTTCTTTTTTATTATTATCTGATTTTCAGATCCATAAAATTAAATATTTTAGAAATAATAAAAAAATTTATATACGTAATTATATTGATATTTCTCTAAAAATATTTTCGTATCACAGTATCGCGTGCACTTACATAAGCTTGCACAAATTTTAATTTTAAATATAATAAGTAAACACACACACACACACACGCGCGCGCGCGCGCACGCACATATATATACACATCAAACTCATAATTGATAAAAAATCAATGATTATACTAGAATTGCTCATTACATTTAAAAAAATGTATGTATGTCCTGTATATTACATAACAAATTAAACTGTAAGTTAAAATTAAGTAAAAATTCTTATTATTATATTGATTATACTAAATTGTAAAGCATATAATAAATATTTGCATGAAATTATATTTTACATTATAATTTTATATAAATATATATGTATATTTCGTTTTTATTAATTTTTATCAAAGTTAAACAGTAACTCAGTAAACACAGAATATAACAGAACACTGATATATAACAGATGTAACACATGTATATGATACGTATACGTCATATGGCAATTATATCTACGTTTGCTAGGAATTTTTTTGATACAAACTCAATATAGATATTATTTACATTATCAATGCACTCTACATTAGTTGCAAAATATTCAGTGCTGCAATAAACTTGCAATATCTGAATTAACGCTTTCTTTTTCGGACATTTTAGAGATTCATTAACGCCATTGTCGCGACTCACGTTTGCGGCGATTCTTTTCTACTTGGCGAATTAAGGCGATGCCATCACGGCTCGGCGAACCGATCGTTTGTTTGTGTATTTTTTGTTTAGTGTGCATCGTTCTCAGCTTCGAGATGCATTCCATCGACAAAGAATTTCGCCATTAAGTGCACTAAAAGCGAATTAAACCAGTCAATTGTTGACTGTGTACGATTGATATATGAATTTATTTTCATTTAATAATATAGTGTAAAGTCGATACAGTAAATAGTGAAAAAATAATGCTCTATAATTGCAAAAATCGTGCTAGAATAATTCAGTTTTTTTTTAATTAGAAACGTGTGACGATAGAAGTGCGATAGAATAAAACAGAAGCAAATTCGGGTATCGATCAACGCAGTGCTGTGCAGTTGCACGTGATAGATATTTTTGTTACTTCAAAAGCTTCAAGTTGTATCGAGCAGCACGATTAATCTACTTACAACGATTGCCGATCTTGTAGGTACGCACAGATTCACTAACTGCAGATCATTGCGACTCTCATGCAGCGTGACTCTTCCGTTCAATTTTCCCTGAAAGGCCATCAAATTCTTAAAGAACGAAAAAAGAACTAATTGAGTTAGCCAATGTACTACAATTTCAGTTTACACGTAAAAAAATTGTATTATTTTTTTGTACATTAATATTTTCAAGTACATTAATATTTTCAATCTAGCAATTATTATTTCTTCAAGGACAAATGCCAGTTAATTAATAACACATTAGTTCAGCTATGAGTTTTCTCCCCGATTTATAAATGCTTTTTTAGTTATTTCGCGGATAAATTTTGTCACTTTTATTTACCTCATTCAGACCCACTTGTTTCTTACGCGTCGTAGAGTCTGAAAAAACCGGAGGCGGACAGGTTTTTTTAAATACGAGTATATCATCCGCCGATCTGTTTAACTTTAGACAAATTTTTGGACGACAGAAAAACAGCTATGTCGGAGATCACATTGTTAATTAGAGTTTTTGATGATTAGTTGCCGTTCGAGCAAACATATCATATATTTTTAATAATGAAAAAATTATGAAAAAATTTATAGCTACAAAACCATATCTGTTATTCTCTTATACAACAATTTTATCAAGATAAACATTATATGATCAAGATAARTATAATGTGATCGTTATCAATCTTGAAGATATAAATGTAATTAATTTCTATTTAGTGGTTTTTAATGTTGTTGTCGATAATATCAAAACAAAAATAAATTTTCTAAAAATAAATTTAAAAATATAAAATAAATTTAATTATGTATCTATAATAAACATGCGCGCGCACGCACTACTTGCACACGCACGCACGCACGCACGCACGCACACACAATAAATTTAATTGTGTGTATGTGTGTGTGTGTGTGTGTGTGTGTGTGCGCGCGCGTGTGCGTGCGCGCGCGCGCGTTATTTGTATTATTAATTTCAAAAATTAGATAAATTATTTATTGCTATGATAAAATGTTTTATCAGATTTTTATAAGATACACTATACATATATTACAATTCAAGAGCCACAATTTTAAACATAACTTAAACAATGTAGTTTTTGGAATTAAATCCTTTAAATCTTAATTTGAATCGCAACTTATTATTGTTTTAAAAGATTTTAATTATTATTAACAAGCATATAATTTTAATCGTAAAAAATAAAAAATTCTTCAATTTATAAGTTCTTTTAAGATGAAATTTCAAATGATCAGACAAGGTCTGAGGCAGGTACCGTCATCATAGAAGAGAGGAAAATAAAAAAAAATGAAACTGAAGATAAAAGCAACAAGATTGAAAGGCAGGGGCAGGTACTTGAACACTGCCGAATAGTCGGTACTAATGATCTAACCACGTGGGGTGCATCAACGGTCGGATCGTGTAGCCTGGCTAAGTGAAAATGCGCGTAGATTCTTCGAAGATACAAGCTCTCACCGCCGATCCCTTCTTCGCACAGTCTATAGCTCTCTCTATGAGAGAAACAATAAAAGCACCAACTCACAGGACGTAATCCCGCAGGATCTGCCATCCATGCATACACCATCTTCTCCATATGCACGCTCACCCCAGCCACGCTCATCTACCCGTTATACAGGATGTCTCAAATTATACGGATTTAAATATTATAACAGATTTCGAAGAATTAAATAATAAAAATCTTTGCTATTTTTTCACTTAAATAGTAACTACACAAACATCAAGATTTAAAGTTGGCCGATCCCAAAGTACAGTTTAACATTTATTTCAATAAATTTGCATCTTCCTACGTTTTTATTTTGTCGATTTGAGCCTCTTGAATCTTCAATAAAATCTTGAATTTGACTAACTGGACTTAATTAAATTTGCGTTAAAATTCCCATCAAGCTGAATCTTATACCGTTATGAACGCATATTTTTAGATTCTGTATTTTATTTAAACCGATTTACAACAGCAACGTGTATGTTTATTTACGTTTTCGTTTGACTTGAAATTTAACTTGTGACATCATCCAACGTGAAATTTTACGCCTTAACATTCTACGATTGGATGATAAAAAATCGATCTTTTTGTCTTTTTCTTATATGAATATTCATTTTAGAAAGACATTTTAATAATATTTTATAACGTATCATTTCTAAAATTTCCATTTCTGGTTAAAGTTATTGCAAATTCATGTATAATTAACTCTCTTTTTTTGTTCTTTTCTTTAAATTTCCAATGTTTTGTGTAGTTTAATTTTGTAATTCAAGTAGTTTTTTAAATATATGTTTTAGTATCATGATAAAATAAACTGTTAAAGTTCCTTACTAAATTTTTTTAGATATGTTATTTGCTACTGTGTCTTCTTTCATATTGATTATATTAGACTAAAGGATTATTATTTTCTATTTTCATTTTGCGAATGTGCCAGAAGTAGGGGAAAGCTCAAAAAAAATGTTGCTTTGTGTGTGACGAATTACAAAAACAGAATCGTATTTTTTAGATCAGAATACTAGCACACTATTTTGTTGAATCGAATTTATAATATGATTGCATTAATAAAAAATTATGTTATCTGAAACATGTAAAATATTACAATAATCAAATTTTTTGTTTGCATTAATTTGTTTTTTCTGATTGACTCTACAAACTTATAGATATATTTTCTAGATATTTCCTGCCAACAACACACGGCATTACCGCTAGATGGAAGCGTCAGACCGCTAATTCTCGTAAGCAAAAAATCACATAGAAAAGAATAAAAATGCAGTATTATGAGATCTTTCATCGATATTTTACTAAAGTGGTTGTTTGACGTTATCAAAATTAAGTTCAAAAGACAAAAGTGAAAAATGTGTTTTGTCAAAACAGTTTTTTTTTTAAATTTCTATACAAAAATTAATTCAAGAATCTGATAAATCCTGAAAGAAAGTGTATGTGTCAAAAGTTAATTAGAAGCTTTGATAATATTAACATAAATTATTTATAAAAATAATTAATATTAATATAAATGGTTAGTAATTTGGTTAGTGAATAGAATTCAAATAAGATACCAACTAAAAATTTAGTTTTATATAAATTGCAATTAATTTTGTTCACTAACCAAATTTTGTTCCTGAACTAAATTTTTATGTTAATATAAACAAATTTTTCAACTAAAGTTTTTTACATTGATCAACAGATTTGTTGGTCTATATCCAAACAAAAGATTTAATGTGATTTAACCAAATGAATTTCTCAGTGCATTTGAAATTCGAATGTTCATTCGAATATTCATTTATATACGTTTTTATGTTTTGTGAATGGAAGTGGAATCAATTGTTTGCAGCAAATATTGCCGCTAGTGCTGTATTGAATATTGAGATTAATTGTTTTTTTGTGTTGATTAATTGTGTTTATTGCTTGATCAAAATTCTACCTTTTTTTATTGTGTTCAATCCTAATGTTGAAATATTGTATAAGAATGCTCGGATGAACCTTGGTAAGTAAGAATATACTTTTTGCTGTTTATTTATTTTAGCTGCTTAGAACAAAATAGTAAAACTATCATTTATTTATTTACKATCGTTACTAGACCTTCCTTATCGCGTTATCGTGTGCACAAGGATATTTCTTAAAATCATTTATGAAGAGTAATTTGGGAAGTGGCTGTACAGACAAATATTTCGGTTTCCTTTTCAACCATTCCATATTTGATAATTACATAACAAACTCAATTCTAACAGACGCAAAAGGTTTTATTATCAATAAAGAAGTTCACAAATTTGATATTGAGTAAATGCATATTAAATATTCTTTAGTCTTAAATTTAAAAAATTAATGTTCATGTAAATTATACACTTAGGAAATTGATAACAAATTTTAAGCAATATTCATAAAATGAAGAATAATTGTAACATTAAGTTATAAAAAGAATATATTTTTTAGAATGTTTAAAAAAATTTTCATATTTATTTTAATTTTTACTATCTGGATCTTTTTGAGTCCTTTCCAGTCTAAGTTTTTTTTTACTATTTTAGACTTTCAAAAAATCTGTGTTACTTATCAATATCTCTATTACATTACCAAATAATTTTATAAATCAAATGTTAAATATTAACCATTCTCCCTTTATTTCGGAGAAATTTGAAAATATAATTTTGCTTGCAAAAAACTCAAATTGCAGACGGAGGGTTAAGTGCTCATCCGATTTATACATTTATACATTTTATGTTTATAGTTCAACTGCAAATTTCAATTTCTTTTCGCGAAAAAAGCTTATATAAACAACATCTTCTCGTTTTTAATATAAGTTTCAAATTATTGATATTAGCGCAATTATTTGGTGAAAACGAGAATGCTAGAAGGAAAGTTCCTCTTTTCACTTTTAATGGCAATATATCAAAATAATATAATAATATATTATAAGATAAATAAATATGTGAAATATTTTTTGCAAATTCTATTGCGAATTCGAAGGATTTTCTGCTTCTTTTTTCACGATTTGAACAATTTTACAAATCACTTCTTCTTTGCCCTTATGTATAAATGCGCTATGCTTCTTTTCCTTTCCTTCAATTTTTTAATTGTTGAACGCGATGCTATATTACAATACATTTATTTCTTTCCTTTTTTTATTTCTCTCTTGTATGTTGCGATGTCGTTATCTTTTCATGTATTCAATAAGGATAAATATCTCAAAAGATCAAAAAGAGGAAAGAAAAGACGGACATATAAAAGAAAAAATACGTGGAAATATATACCTGAAGGTATATACTATATACCTTTTAGAATAAAATTATTTATATTCTCTTACCTGTTGTACATTCTTACTACACATCTTTTACTTGTAGACTATATAGATAATTTTGTTGTATTTAAAGTTAAAAAATACTTTGAACGTTTTCCCAGTTTAAACAGTTTAAATTTACTTTAGATTATTTACATATTTTCTTAAAAAAAATATCTGATCTTAGAGCAATAAAGCTAGAAATTTACTTTTAAATCTATATTCTTCCATTTTTTATTTTGTTAAAAATATATATTATAAAATTTTACGACATAAAACAACTGAATCAGTCCTAAACAAAATTAATTTACAATTCCGATTCAATTTCGAAATAAAAAAAATTATACAGTTATTACTAAATTGTAAACATAAAAGAAAAATCTTTATCGTTATCAAAAATAAATTGCAGAAAAATCTGAGAATGAGAAATTTATGTACTTTATGTACTTTAAAATTCCTCTTAACGCGGCATGTAACATTACTTTTTCTTAGCTTTCATTTTTTATGAAAGACGAAATAATTTTTAGAAGAAGTATATATCTTTCGTAATCGTTATAAAATATATCTGTCTTTATTGGGTATAAATTGTGCAATGTTAATATACCGTAATCGTAGCGCAAGTCACGCAACATAGGTCGCACTACCACAAACTCTTCAAATTACAGCGGGGTGTCGAAATGGAACACGTTTCGGCGATTGCATCCGCGCCCGCGGGGGCCGCTGAATAATGTTCACAGCCTAAACTCGCATAGAATCGTCCAATTAACTGTTTAATGCCTATTTTTAAGTTGAGAAATTTTTTTATAAATGTAAGAACTTTCTCATCATGAATTTCTCAAAGAGCAAGCAATGAAAGTTTAATAGAATTTTTATAGAAAGATGCAAATATACACATGATTTTTGTAGGATTACACTAGTCTGCTAATGTTTTGAGGTATTTAGGCTTCTTAATAGTTTTCGGGATTTTTATAATAATTTTTATAGAATATTAAATCGCTATTATGCTATGTCCATTACAAACCAATTTGAAATTTTTTAGCAAATTTTTTAGCTAGACTTCAGTTCATTGAAATCATAGAGTACTATGCAAAGTATCTACTGTTTCAAAAATCAATATTTTCTGAAAAAAAATTTGATGATGACAGCAATAACAATTTTGGACTTAAAAATAATTAAAAATAGTTTTTTCATTTTTATTTTTCAAAGTGTAATCATACATATGTGTATATTTCCATTACATTGCTATCGCCAGCATCAGTTATTAAAATCACCAGCTGCGCTACGCGGACGAAAATAACTCGTACCGCTCGTATGACATTGCATTAAATGATTCTACGCGGAATACATGAAACTTGTCACCGCTCAATTACATCTCGATAAATCAACAACGTGCACGCCTCATTACGATGATTGCTGATACAATCATGTGATTCGTTCCGGTCGGAACGAATCGCGCATATGTGTTGTGCAGTCTAATTTGAAGTAATCGCTAATAACATCAAGGTATGAAATAACGATAAAAAAAAAGTAAGTAAGTGGATGCGGAATAGAAATAGAACGCGGAAAAAGCAGGGCGCAGAAAAAGAACTTGGTGCGATTATCACATCGAAACCGAACAGCAATAATGGATCACTTTCTCCCTCCGTTTTTCCGTAACTTTCCTTTCTGAAAAGTCGCAACATGTGGTTACCGGCAAGGCACCCTTCTGGTTCAACCGTCTAGATTGCTTTCCTAAGGGCGCTATTTCAAACTTATTTATTTATGTACCAATATTGCGATGTGATATAAAGATATTTGATTGGCAATAATTTGATAATATTATGATTATTAATTATGGCTAATTGTCTCCTTTTGAGCCAGCCTATAATTAACCGCGACATAACGATGGATGTAACGTGCGTTTACACTCCTTTTTTCAGCGTCTCTGCCAGATGCGCATTGTACTTTTCGTACATGATACAATGATGAATACTAAGGGATGATTGGCAGGAAAAGAGAGCGAAGAAAGTGAACAGGGGAGAAAGGAGAAGTCACGCAACGAGCACGAATGTGTCTACGTGATGCACAACCCCTGTTCATGGATTATCAGATCAGATCGCACACTCTTTCGTGGAAAACAGGATCATGCAAGTCGCAAAGTAAAGTTTCAGTTGTGACAGTTGCTGTACAAAAGCAAAACGTGACCATGAAAAGGGAGTAGTGTATCGAAAACGAGGCAGCAATATGTATGACGTGATGTATTATTCGTGATGACATTTCTTCCTTTAGAATCTTCCACGTTCATTTATGAAACGTGCATTTATATAACGTCGGAATACGGAGTTTTATAAAAATTGTCTGTATGAGTTTTATAAAATATAGGATATGAGTTTTATAAAAATTATCTATAAGATATGATTTGTCACGCGCGCGCGCGTGAACAAAACTTAAAATTAAAAAGATCCTTTGAGAGTTTGACACAAGTTTGACACAAGAGAGAAAAGACATACTCTAATGCATTTTAAAAAGATGATTTTTATTCTAAGAATGCTCTTTCTACTTTTATTATTTTAAAAGCAAAATTAGAAAATATATTTAATATCTAAATATATTTAATTTATAAATTTTTATAAAGTTGTAGTTACGCAATCGCTATCACAAAAAAAAATTATTAAATATCAAATCACATACCTTCGATTATGCAACATATGTGATAAAACACGGGACTAAAACATTCCGTTCGTGCAAGAGAGATGGGAGGGAGAGTTATTTGTCTATTAATAATTCACTAAACTAGTTAATTACAAAGTAAATTACAAAGTATAAGCCTGCATTTCACAGTGCTTGGTAAGAAAGTGAAACAAGTTCCACCCAGTAAATACCAACGGTAATATTTGCAGGCGGCAATGTGCAGATACCAACGGCGGAGATAACGCAAAATTACCGATATGTCAGCAACAACGAAAGTCGTTTCTCCACGCTCGGACACGTGTACTTAATTTAATTGACCCATAATTACACCGATAAGACTCGCCCCAGATGCCTCGGGCGTTTTTCCGTGTATTCGTGCAACCCGATTAAACGAAGCTACGCGTTGCAGCCGATAAATTGTATGCTTAGTGGAGATTGCAACTTTGTAAATTCCAAATGAACTAATTTCGTCATTAGAATTTCTAAAATCAAGAAATCAAGAAAATTTTAAAATATATATAAAATATTATCATATTTTATATATTTCATTTTATTCCTTCTTTCTCCTCAAATTTGCAGGAGAGTTTTTTGACATTATTCCATTCAACATATTATAAAACCATTACAAAACCAACTCATAAAAATGCAAAAAGTAAGATATGTGAAATAACTGTTGACACGATGAATACGACGATTTTACAGCATCGCAACGTGGCCGAGAAAAATTGCGAACAACGATGATTTATCGCGAGATGAGAAAAAGCAGAAATAATTAAATGCGACACGATGAGTTGATGTGAGAGAAGCGTTTAGTCGCATTAGCGCCGCTATGAAATCGCCACTCGCGCCACGGACCGCTTTACAATCAGTTGTGATCGGCGCAATGCGTAACGGTCCAACGCGTTCGCGCCCGCGCCGTCCTTAATTACAATCGCAAATGAGACGTGGAATGGATAATTGCCGCACATGTCGCAAGTCGCTACAATGTTGTCCAGCGGGTGTCCCCTGCATCCCCTCGCTAACACGATCTTACAGGTAAAGAATATTGTGTGTGTGTGTGTGTGTGCAACTGGAAAGTGGATTTCGACGGAGACTTTGGTTACTTATTGGACCACGCGACGCCGATAATTATTTAATTGAGTCCGACGGCACAATTAGTACGTCAGTCTTTCTACATGTACAAATGTATTTCGTCGAATAAACATTATGCATTAATTTCATTTATCGTGACGTGGAAAAAGTGTATGTGTGTAAGAATGTCACGTTAAATTTAACTAGAACATAAGAATTCAAATTATTAGATTTTTATACAAGTAATATAGCTTCTAAACCGTAAAGCTGTATTCTTGCACTTATAATTAACCGTATATAATTAAGTACATTTAATTATATACAGTTAATTATAGTATAATTAATTTATGTATGGTGAAACTAATTTTGCATCTGATATGATGTCATTTCTTAACTGATTACGCACAACATGATATTTTTGTGATAACGTTAAGAATATTTTCTCACTGCTTTTGTTGTTTGTTATTTTTGTGCGATATAAGATTCGTTGACATTTATCGTGATATTCTGGTAAATTTCCATCTTAAGAAAACATCTTTACGTTCTATATTAAGAAAATCAGACTCTTCTTTCAGCAGTGTGTTATTAATAACGCACCTCTGCGCGTATGTATATGTTTGTTGCTCAATAACGGTGAGAATACATGGAATCATTGTATATATAATAATACATCTTCCTCTCTTGACATTATTGAAAAATAAAAATAATGTTGGCGGCCTATATATGGTGCAAGTACCCAAGGTCGATTAAATACATGACCGTTAATTTCTGTTTTTAATGGCTGCAAAGTGCGTCACATGGAATGTATATGAAATCAACAGGCGTACATTTTTTTATTACCGCGTTTTATTATCATTTATGCGTGTTATGATCGCTTACATAGAAAGTACATTCCCACAGCTACAGCCCATCGATCAATGCGTCTACAGCGAACATTTTGCGATGCTGACTTCCGCGTTTAACTAGCATCTATATTTAGACATTTACCACGATGGAAAGATTTCACTCGTAGACCGTCATAAAATAATATACCGTAATTAAACGCAGCATTCGCGCAAAAGTTTCACTCGCAACATCACAGCATCTCGATATTTGTGCACTATTGCCCTCGATATTCGTTGCGGCATCATTAAACCTTCAGTTCCATTATACCGTCGTGTTATTCTTATAGTTATTTATTTATATTTGGATACGATCAGATTGCATAAAATTTCCAATATTTTCACATCGTCGCGCGTACACACAATTTTTAATTAGTATCGGTTACTCTGTGCTTTAAAACGCCAATTATGTTGTAATGGATTTCTGTTAGCACTTTTCTTTGCCATAATTTGCATCTGTCAATGATTCTATGGATGCATGCTATCGTCTATCAAATTTACGAAATTCTTAAAATGTATATTTGCGCAAGTACACAATTATCGCAAAATTAGATAAAAAATATGACAGCGATTATAACAAAATAACTTAAAATAACCTACAATAAATTGTAATATTATTTAATTATTATAATTTTGTTTGTAGTGTGTCGTTGTTATTATATATTTATATTATATATTAATTATTGTCTAAGTAAATGTACATCATGTTTTATCTTTGTTTTGAAGAAGAAAGGATAAAAAAATAATAAACTGTCAATAAATAATAAACCGATTGTATTATTTTCTGCTTTGCTACAAGAGACATAGAACTAGTAATTATATGTAATCTGCCATATTATGAATTAAATACTTTTATAACTCGCTAATATAAATAATTCGCTAATAAAAATATATTATAATTATGCATTATTTCATTTTATATTATTACTCTCTGTAGTAATTGTCTGAAAAGTTGCATTTCAATCTTACTCTAATAAGAGGGAAAACTAAAATTAATGTCAAGATTAATCTGTAATTATACAAATATTATTATGATAAATAGAGATCCATTAATTGCGCTTCAAATAAGTTTCAACATATAAATATAATGTGATCATCACTTATACGAATCGAAATGATAATTGCTCGTCGATATATTTCTGTTAACACCTTTCTTCACGATGAAATCAACTTCACTATATTTATACTTTCGCCAATTCGTAGAAGTTTCACTTGTTAGACTAGTTCGCGCATTATTGTTTTTGACATAAAAAATAATAAAGCATAATACTTTCTAACAAATTTTGTAATTGGTATAACTTAAATTTAACTTAACTTAGATTTAAATAATGTATTCAGTAAAAGTATAATGAATTCATAAAATGAATAAGTATAAAAATATAATGAATTCTTCGCAAAATTTAAATGACAATGTATCATAACCTTTGCAGAATGCTGTGACGAGTTGATTTTTTTTATACAAAATAATTCACATATTTTATACAAGATATATTCAATACATACACAATACACAAACATTTATACACTGGATCGTCATATTCTATAAAAGAACCGAGTACATCGTAACTTTAATGAAAAATTATTTTACAAGATTTATCTAGCTTTTTATTCTTCTGATGAACGCTTATTATTTATGCAATTGCTTTTAAGATATTGAAAAAATATTATTTTAACTCTAAATTAAAAAACGATTCGATCTTACCGAGAAGAATGTGCTATAATGTTACGCTTCTTTAGCTACGCGTGACATATGAATTTTAATAACAAAGTATGACAAGACTTTTTATATGTATGTTTTTTGTCTGATGTTAGCAAGATGGCACTATCCATATTTATTACGTAATGCTGTAAGTCGACGCTTTCCGGCAAGCTGGGACCAAAAAAACCGTATTGTCGGCATGAAGATGCGCAGAAATAACCCAGTGGATATCACGCAGCATGCTCGGCATCTACCATCGTAAATCGTAAAGAGTTACGCGCACATGTATGGCCTATCAAAGACGATCCGAGAGTCACAATTTCCGGGAATAACAGAAGATTAAGGTCTGCTCTCCTCGACCACTTTGAAACAAGGTTTTTAGGGAGAGGGGCCGAAACTAGAGCGAAGGAAACGAAGATAGAGAAGAAGAAAGAAAGAGCGAGAAGAAGAGACCGAAGTTGGGCAGAGCCCGGGTAAATGAGTATAATCAAAATGGTTTAGTAGAGAGAAAGAGAGAAGCCAGCCGCGAGCTATACCAGTGTACACGACCGTGCATTTGAATTTGAATTTCAAGCCAACTTTGCCATAATGTTCATTGGTCACGAAGGAGCCATCTGGTGGACGAACAAATTACGGGTTACTATCCATTCTTTTCCTACTCGTTTCTAGCTGCATTATTGTTCGAATAGAATCACTTTGGTCTAGTCCTCTTTACGTGTGTACGGTCGGAGGGATAGGGATAGGTATAGGAATAGGTATCGCTACCGGCGCGAGTCCGCGAACGTCCTCTTCGCAGATGTTTTGCCAACGTCTGTTTGGACGGTCTTTTTGTTCCTGCGATCGGCAGACTTCCTCCTCAGCGTGTGCAGACTGATGTTGGCGGCGTCCTGCTTGACCTTCCGTCAACCCTTCAGGACCCGAGGCAACCAATTCAAGGATACGAATCTTACTTTAGAATAAGATATACTCACAAAAAAACTGGGCCACTGTAACTGTTACAGTGACCCGATTTTGTTGTGGATGAGTATAGATGGGCAGAAAATATAGGCAGATATAATTTTTTATATAAATTTTACTTTGCAGTATAGCACATTTGGCACTGCATTTGTTACACATCGATGCTATTCTTATGCTGATGTATACTTTTATTCTTATTACCTTCGCACATTTGTATTCTTAGGATATTTAATCTTCGTATTAAAAAGAAAAAAAATGTATTGCTTTTTTTCTAGTATGTACATTGGCAATAACAATAAAAAAAATTCGTCATGCGATTATTATAATATTTTTACCTGAGCTAAAATCTTTCAGTGTTAAAATGTTTTAATTTAAAATCATAGGAATAATACTTTGGATAATACTTTTTTGAACGGCGAACTGTCGGAAATAGCTTTACATTCTTGCGTGAGAATAAAGAGCGCTGTAAAAATGGGGTTAAAGTAAAATTACCTGAGAGAGACCATTGAGATTTGAAATAACTTGGGATTGCATTCACCATTGACCATTTCTCAACCGTTGCTGTCCTTCGAAATATTTTACTATTTTAGAAGCAATCAGAATTCCTTTATATGTACAGTTTATATATCGGAAACTTACGCTGAAAGAAATTAAATTGATGGCCTGTTATTATTAAATAAAGTTAATTATTAAATTTATGGCAATGCAGAGAGACTATTTATACACTATTACAGTTGTAAATATTAAATTTGTGATATTAATTACTTTATTTTAATTAAAGTTGAAAAGTTCATTTATTGACGAGAATACCAAACACATAGTGACACACAGTATTAAATGGTTTAATTACGTTTCGTACTATTTCATATAATGTAACATGTATAATCAAAATATCCATCAATTAACAGATATTACAATTTTATTGTTTTGCTCTGTTTGTTTATTATTTATTTTAATGTAATATCAGTCAGTAAGTAATATAACAATAGTAATATTATATTTGTCATGCATATGATATTTAATATTTCTTAAATAAAGCACTCATATTAAATTAAATGAGACTCATTGCATGTTGCAGCATTTTTAACATATAGCTACAATCTGCTACATGTCAGTTGCTTTTAAAATAAGATTAATTATTTAATTTACAATTTATAAAACGGCAAACAAATATCGCTAACGATGCAAATTCCTTTTATTAATAAACACTAATCCGTAGCATAACGCCGGAAGAATACACTTCTGAAAGTCGATGAATCTTTAAGTTTTTCCAAATCAGTGGTGCACATCTTATGCTGATCATCTTTTTTGTGACTCATTGTGACACATGCAACCCCTTAAATCATATTGCAGCTTTCAGCTGTTACTGCGACGACTATCAAACCGTCTTTCAAACATTGCAATGCTTCAGAAAATCACCCCTGATCGTTTTTTTTTTCTGATTACACTACGCCATTAAATTCGTGGCGATTATTTATCTGCTTAAATATATGTATGTATATAATACAAAATTTCTTTTACAATGGTTACATCTGGTCGTGTTGCGACTCAACGGTAGAATGATCTATGTATTTCCGCCTAATTAATTTTTCTAAGGCGATCTCTCTTTTGCGGGTACTACGATATTTTCCCTTCGCAAGAAGGGAAGCGAAGCAATGTAATTCGAGCTAGCGGAGCCCTTATGTTTTCTAAATACTTAATAAGGCTCGACAAACCCCTATGACATCATGTTCCCTCTTACGGATTAAGATGCTAGGCACGTCGAAAAAAAGAGGAAGTATAGTCGTTCCGTCAAACGTCTTCACGCTTTGCAGTATACTCAGTGGGCACGCAGTGGCTGACGTAACAGTTTAATATATGGTATTGTCGAATATCTAGCATTTAATAGACATTCATTCCAGAGAATATATGTAAGAGCAATAAATGTAAGAGCAAATTTTATTGATACATTTAATTAAAGAAGTAAAAGAATTAAAGAAGTGAAGAATAAATTTAAATTAAAGGTGGCTAAGATAATGTTACAAGTAATTTTATATAATAATACTATTATCCGTTAAACAAAAGTGTTGATATATAATGAGATACTATATAACGAGATTCGTTATATAGATCTATATACGTCTATACATAGATTTATATAATCTATCTACAGATTTATATGATATAAATGCAATTCTTTTTAAACATTTATAATGGTGCCAAGAATTTTTAGAACTTTTAATAAACAACTTACATAGTTCAGTTTTTGTTAAATGTCGCTTTTATATATAATTTTTCGAAGAAATACTTTTTCAGCTTACTTAGCTTCACCAAATCGGATTAACCAAACATATATGCAAGAAGCACACGTCAAAATTTAAAAAAAACCATACATGTACAATATTTATATGATAATTACTTTTTTATTTTTCAAGTTTTTATACATCGTATTAAATTTCTATAATCTACAGGTAACGAGCAAGGAGCATAATCTCGAGGAACGATCGTCGTTTACGGCGAATATTTTAATCGCATTGCCTCTTGGTCCGATACTTCTAGGACTATCATGTATCCCATCCGGACTGACCGCATTCTCATCCGCGTGACGTCAGCGTCGAAAAGAATCTTTTTACCGCGCGTAGAGGAAGCTCATGAATTTGCGCCTGGCTACATGTCGGCGCGATGGCCTTAAAAATTCCCGGTGTTCGTTTATGACCGGCTAATTAGATTTTTATCTTCATTAACGGCTCATCCGGCAAATCCAGTCCCGTGAATCGCCGCGATTCACGGGTCACTCGCGCCTATGCGTACTGGATGTCTCCGGCGATCGACCCGCATCAGCGCGTTCTGTGCGCGTGACAAGTATATATGTTCGTCCGGCGAAATCATTCTTGGCCTTGAAACGCGAACATGAAATGCGATATCACACGCTGTGTTTCCATTTTAGAGAAAAAGCTACGATTACGTCGATGTCTCTGTCAGGTTTTTTTATTGTCCATCATGCTCGACTGCGCTCGTCTGTAACAACATTAGTTAACGCATAAAAGAAGGATGCGCATGAACTTCACGTTCCACGTATTTCAGCGCAGAATATTTCGTATATTTCGCGATTAATATCCCCTGGACTATAAACACAAACGGGCGCCAAATGAGAACCAGTTATCTCCCTTTCGTTTCTCCGCAGTCACTTCGTTTCAAATCTTGGATAATGCGATCGAAGCGAGCGAGAAGAGAGAGAAAAATAAATAAATACGCAAAATATTTTATGTTTAAAAAAAAATTCAATTTTTGATCGTCTTATTTATATCGATCGTCTTATTTATATGATTTATATCGCGTGGCGATACGTTAAAATTCTATAGTTTGTCGCAATTAATTCGCTTCAAGAACGTAAACAATCGTATTTTATTATTGAAAGTTATAAGCAAATTATATTTTGTAAGAAGACAGGATATATTACAGATATTTATATTAATTTATTTCGACTTTTCTGGCATTTATTTTCGACTTCACATAGTTCTCCAACTGTTTTTGACAAAAGCCAAAACGATTGTCCATCTAAGTGAAATCTAGTCTTTTAGAAAAAATTATGTTTTCTAACAGTGAAAGTGCAACACAAATCCTCGGAAAAAAATCATCGAAACTGTTTTCATACTTCAAGTAAAACTTAGGTGATATCGAGCAGAAAGAAAAAGGAATTCAAAGATTGTTTTTAATAAAAAAAATTTTTTTTAATCAATTATTTATTAAAAGGAGATGTTTTATAAGAGGCTATATTTTCGTCTCTTAAAATTTCCTCATAAAGATTCGTTAAAATTTTATATACTTTATATATTGATATATTTTATATATTTATATATTTTTATATATTTCATAAATAGTTTAATGACTTAATAAATTAGTTTGTAAACAATCTTGTACAAGATTGTAATTATTAATTCATGAAAATTCTTATACTCTTCAAATTTCATTCATTTCTAACAAATTTTGACAAGCGTGATTATAACATCACGAGTGATACCATAATTAATTGTATATTGATACTTCGGCAACAATTATAACATCACGAGTGATACCATAATTAATTGTATATTGATACTTCGGCAACAATTCCGTAAATTCTACGTTACTTCTAGTTCTTCTAATATAACTATAATTTATTGATAATGCATATAGTTAAAGTTAATATTACATCGACGTTAGTCAATATTGTACATTGTACAAAAATCCAGAAGATCAAGGTGTAAAGTTTCTTGTATAATCATACGACTTCCCGCGGACATCACGGACCAGCCGATATCGCGTAAATCACTCGCAAAAACGTCCATAAAACATTAAATCTCTTTTCTGTACGCCACGTTGCGTGCGAGGGTCTAAACGAGATGGAACTTGCGAGACGATTTTGCGGCCATCCGAAGGTACAATCGCCTGGTTTTACGACTTTCGTTTAATTTCTGCACGCGTTTTACTAGCAAGGGATCCAATACGACGTCGTTACCGTCGCCGAAGGAAACCTAAAGACAAGTCAATGGTTTTTCAAAATTTTGGAATTCGATTAAATTTCGCGTCTACCTTTATTATGGCTCATGAAAAACTAAAGACGAGGGATTTTGTTATTGTCTAAAAATAAATAGCCTTATGAATAAGATTATGTGAAATACAACGTAACTGGGAAAGATATGCGCAATGTATGAACTTTCTCTTTCAATTCAAATAATTGACTTCTATGTATATATACAAAATGTGAGAATGTATAAAATACACATTCACATATTTATATAAAATATATAATTGGAATATATGTAATTAGAATATGTAATAGGAGTATTTTTATATAATTTATTAAAACGTGCATTAATTTCAAAAGTAAGAAATAATATATAAATGTCATAATTTAATGACAATAATTTTATTTAAAAAATCTTTCTCTTCTCCTGATCCTTTTTTATTTTCTCCCAATTTTGTAATTAAAACAGTTCTTCTGCCTTTAATCTCTAAATTAAAAAATGACATGCACTTTAATTTAGGAATGAAGATTTAATTTCGTTTTGGCCTGTTATCCGTTCCAATATTACTCTAGTGTAATCTTTTTTTACAAGACCTCGCGTATTTGAGACCGAGGCACCCTCATCACACGCTTCCATCATTCCATCTGACTTTCAACATCAACGTTGTCAGCTCTGTCTAAACGAGTACATTACGAGATCGGTGCGAACGACTCCAAAACTGTCACGTAGCCTGAGTAAGGGGATTAAGAAGAGAAGGGACGGGGGCAGGTGTGTCGTGAAACGTTCTTAAGTTATTCATGAATTCGAATTTAATCGGTTTCTGCGCGTATCTCGTTTTCTAAGTTTTTATCGCACGGCGCGCAGCCAGGCCGGTAATCAATGTTAATTCGTAGAAAATCATACTGGTAACAAGGGTCATAAATTCTTTATTAGCCGGGAGCACTGAGATCTTCTTTTTTCATTACTCTCGCCACGTTTCCTTCGTTCTCCGCCTCGTGAGTGCTAGCGATGCTGCTCCCTGCGACACCCCATGTCACCGAGAAAGCTTAAGATTTATACGATGGATTTCTCAATGTGTCGTGCAGGTTTATCTGTGTTACGGATTTTCGAAGCGTGGACAAACTATTTGTCTTTTGAAGTAAAATTGATTTGCTCGTAAATTATGATCGCCTAAATTTTACACGAGCCAATGCAGCAATGTCGGCGTTTGCTTATCAGATAAAATTATTTTTGATCATCTTTCTTATCGTTTCTCTAGCAACCTTAAGTAAATGGCTGCGAATCGATTTATAGCGATTGGTGGAATTACATGATTATATGATTCTTTTGAGCAATAATAATTTTAATAAACTATAATTTGCACTTATTAGCTGGAAGTTACGTATATTCCTTGCGATTCAACAACTTTCTGCTTCGAGAACGATCTAAAATGGCCTACGGTTTTTTCGTTATAGATATGCGTGATGAGTGGAAGAAAGCTAGGTTACTCGCGAAAAGAGCGGGCCGTCAGTTCATGTCGATATCACGAATTAATTAATTAATTAATTATAATTATTAATTAATAAAATATAATTAATATAATTGTAAATTAATTATTAGGACGATGCAAATAAATTCGTAATTCTGTAGATTCATAGAAATAATTTTTAATTGTTCGTAATAATAAATTCGTGATAATGAGAAATTTTTCCCATTTTTCTACTTGGGAAAAAAACGAAATCTACTCGAATTTCTGACATGGGCGCGATTAATATAATGCTATTTGTAAAATGGATGGTGAGGAAAAGACAATGAGGCGGCGCACGTGCTAAAGTAGAGATCAGGAAAGCAACTGCACTGGGAGGGAACCGGACGATAATCGAGACCGAAGGAACCAAATTCAATTCGTTGGCATTTGGTCGAATTCCATTAATTCCGACGAAAACTTGGTTTACTGGTTTGGAAGCAGGCTGTATGGCTCTGTATGGGTCGGGGCGAGCTTGCGAGTGCAATCTGCCATCTCAACGGCTCAAAGGGGCGAGTCCGCCCGCACTCGTCCTGACCTATGCCAATATCCCGCTAAGGTGCGGTACGAGGATTATACATAGGAATATTCGACCTGCAATCGATGGGAGGGCGTCATCGGGTCTTATTCCATCAATATGTGCGCGATTCATTTGTGTGCATCTTCTTCTTCTTCTTCTTACCGCCATGCAAATGTGTGTTTTTTTTATACAGATACACACTTACGTATGTTAAAATACATTTATTCGTTTAAATACGAACCTCGCCTCGTATTTTTCTCTCGGCAAATGTCCACGAATCTTGACAAGCAGCCATTCGACCTCAATTGCGATCGAGATTGGGATGCCTCGTTGATGGTTTGAATCTGGCACAATATCTGAAACGCGCGCGTGTCTGTTGTTATGTTATATAACGATCACTGATAGAGAATATTCCGGAGAATATTCCAGAGAACATAATTTGTGAGATAACATACACAAATATTTATTACGTATACACTAGTATACAATGTGTGTAATAAACGAAGAATCATAAATCACTAATTTATGTTATTTATTATTCTGTTAAAACGTACGACGACGTGACAACATTCATTAAGTAGATATATTATATTTCTTCATTAGCGATGTTCAATTGTGCTTTTATTAATACATACCTCTTAGCAATGTTAAAAATTATCTATCAAAATTAGGATTTAAGTAGAGGAAACCGAGGCTCATTGGCACAGTTTTTACAGTTTTCACAATTTCGGCGTTCGACTTTTTAAACAACTAATTATTATGATTAAATTGTACCAATATGATAGAAAAAACTTTTCTATATGCTTTCATGAAAGTATTTATATATCTTATTCTGTAACTTTTAATGACAGTATATCGTTATGTGTCGTTGCTTTTTTTACCATATAGAAATACCTGCGCAAAGATAACGTAACGATATCAATACTTAAAAATTACAGAATAGAGATATAAAAACGATTTTATATATTATAGTTCTATATATATAGTTTTTAGTGAAACGTACGAATGTGCTGCAGCCAGCTTACCCCAATAATGACGTAAATTGCTCATACAAATTGTCCAACAAACTCTATACATTAATAAAAATAACATAATAGAAATAAGAAACAGATCGCAGATATGTACGCTTGGCAAAAATTGTATCTTTTAATATTTTATAATGTTTGAAGAGTAAAATGCTGTTACAAGAAAAACTGTTACAGATAACAAATGTAAATTATTTTATATGTAGTTGAAGCTTTAATACAGAAATATTAAACGTAAGCATTTGTCAGAATTAAATTGTAGTTGAATAATCGCACTCTCATGCGCGCGATAACAGTCAAGCTAAACTTGTTGAGCAAACATACTTCATCTGTATGTATGTTTAATTTTAATCATTCTATTACAATAAATTATTGTTGATAAAATAACACGTATAGTAACAGAAACTTTCTTTTTAATAATACGTCATTCAATTATTCTCTCAAGTTGAAGCACAATAACATGAAATTTTGAAATGTTCAAAAATGTGCCTCTTCTAGAATCAGATTTTTTTCTTTTTTTATTGTAATACTTGTTTGAATAAAATTTAGAGAAAAGTTTTTCTCTCTCTCTCTCTCTCTCTCTCTCTCTATATATATATATATATATATATATATATATATGTTATAAAAGAGATTTTGCGGTAACTTTCCCATTGTTTCTTTCATCATAAATATAGAAACGGAATGCTAACTTATCTCTTATGCCAACAAGTCCAGGTCTCCCCAATAATAAATATTGTAAAATTATATATAAACAAAAAACTATGAAATCCTTCCTCCAAAAACTTAGCAAGTTGGCAATAAAAAAGAAGCGAAAATGGAAGGTCATCAACAATTAATCACAGAGCCTTCATGCCCTAATTTACCAGCGCAGCTTGTTTCCTGGAAAGGGATATCTATCCACTTGACAGCCTTCTGCGTGCAAAGTGCAGCTGCGACGCGGGTTAGTATGCTCCACCCATAATTGTTAATTATTCGCCAGGTTCGACTATGCATGAGAAAGACAGAATCACGATAGTGCAAAGAAGATAAGCACTGTCTGTGCCCGAAATTGGTTGGTGACTAGCCGACGATGCGGATAGCTTGCGAGCAATTTGGCGGCCTATAACGAAGGGCCTGCGAAAACAAAGTGGTCGTTTCAATTGTTGCATAATTCATGTGTTTCTAGCAAGAAGCGGTCGTAAGCCCTTGAGACTTTTACTCTCTTCCATTGCCTTTCGAAGAGCCTCCGCCTCGCTCGTTCTTCTCTGGTTCCACACCGTCCTTTGAAATCCATTTTGTTCTCCTTGAGCGTCTTAGGCGCAACATTAGTGTGCCGCCAGGAGTGTAACGCAGCTCGGGCGACTTCGATTACTGAGAAATCAGAAGATTTTCGCTAATGTAACTCTGCTATTTAGGTAATCTAATAGGTCAGCAAAATTTCTTGATGATTTCCATTCTAATTCTTCAAATAAATATTCAACTGAATTTGTTATAAAATAATAATATAAAATGATGTAATTTTTGAAAACAGTATAATTATGTTATACTATATAACGTTATATTCAAATGGTTCACAAAGCCAAATGATTAGCTGTATTACGTCACTACTGGGAAAATCTATACGAAAAAATCAATATTAAAGAAGTTATCAATCGGACAAATCTAAATGAGGTCGGTGTATCTGATTGACATATTGCGAATGGTTCGGATAATTTATCATTTAAATTTATCGTTTGATAACATAGACAATCGCAACTTTTAATTTTATTGTCTAAAAGTCATTAAAGTACGTTGTTGTTTTCGAAATATTCTTTCTTGTTTCATACGTCGTAAGTGAGTGTCATGACTTGACGTTAATAGACGTGGATGTAGTTATAATACAAAAAAACACTTATACAGAATAAACTGTATATGGAAGATCCTTCTGTCTCTCCACAGAAGTTGGAACACATCCTAAATATACAAGATTCTCGACTTTAACCTCTCCTTATCTTTTTCATTTCTTTATTCACAAGACAATAAACAGTTGGAAGTATTTTTCGGAATTTTGTATCTGTCCGAATTATCTTAATTAAGTGTCGTAATTTTCGATATGACTTAGGTTGCCCTACTGCCACTCCTAAATGACTTTGAAGATATTTTATCCTTAATGTTAGGTAATCGTACTTTTGGTCCGCGAGTAAATCAGACGAAGAATTGGTCGAACGATAAGTCGAGATGTATCCTATGATAAAGAATCCTATGATAAAGGAAGATGTATCCTACGCCCATTTAAAAGATGATAGGTTTGTTTTATCATCGTGATTGATGCAATTTCTCGATAACTGAATTTCATTCGGGTATTAGATACTTGCCGCGTAATGAATATGAAGACTGCGAAAACACATGGCAAAGTGCAGGCACCAAAAGGATGTTGCCGTTACTCAGCGCTCATATATAACACCTAAATTACTAAGGAAACAGTCACACCACCGTACAATGATCTACTAACGCGACTATGTATGTTTGCCATTGCATCATACATTGCCCGCCAAAAAATCGCAAAACTTGTCAACATTGACACAATCAGTTTTTTTAACGAATCATAAATATCAACAACGCTGCATGCCAAACATCATCTATTTTCGCACGGAAACGAACGTTGTTATGCATTGTACATTATTTGCGTTTATTCTTGTCCTGATACTTTCTGTTTTTTTATCATTTATCAATAAATCTTATTTTTATATATTATAAATTGCATATTATTATTAAATCAAGTAGTATTTTATTATATCCATCTTTATTACAATCACGGTGTATACGAGTTAAATTTTGTCTTATAATTATCTGTAAACCGTTTAAGATTAAAAACTTCCCAATCAAACAATCGATTGAAGTAATCTGTATTTAGTTATCACTCTTGTTTTCCATATTCTTTAAATTTCATGAACATATGACTAAAATTCATATATTTCATATATGATTAATTAATAAAATTCATATATATATGAATTAATATATTTCATATATTTAAACTTTATAAATACTAACAAAATATGTGCTTTATAAAAAGGGGAGGATAAAATATCTTAGGATTTCGAAACTTTAAGTAACATGTTCCCTACATTTTTTAAAAATTTGTCTTAAGAGCGGTAAATAAGCATTAAAAATTGATTCTTGATGAATAAGACCGAAAAATGGTCGTCTATCCCAAAATATCTCATCATCTCATTTCCATGCTCATTATCTAAAATATCGAAAAACCTGTATCACATCAATAGGTATGCCGTCTCAGGTACCCGTTTAATTTTAAATTTCTAAACGGTTGATGTACAGAGATAAATATTCTAATAAAAGAAAAAAATTACAAAAGAAAATTTACAAAGGAAAGTTAGAAAGAAAAGAGAGGCGGTCAGTAAATCCCTTCAGTAAATCCCTTCAACGATAAATAGCTGAATACCTGAACGATATATAGAGTACATAGATACAAACTACAACATATGGTACGTCTTTCGTCTTTTTTCTCTTATTTCTTCTTCTAATCAACCATACACTTCTCCTCACACTACCTTACTTATACCTGCGGAGCATTGGGAAAAGAGATATACATTAAATAATCTTGACCTGGCGTTCTCTACGACGGATCTCTATGACGTGAGATAATATTCAACCTTTTGATAGGATATATTGCGTTATTTTACATAAGAATCCCAAATCAGTTTTATCTTTGTGATCTTTAGTCGCAACTACCGTGCTAGCTGCAAGACTTGAGAAGTTTTGTTTAACAGTTTATGAATCTTAAATTCTCGATTTTCTTAAAAATTAGCACTTTGAGAGGAAAATTTCAGAAATTTCAATTTTAAAAAAATTTTGAAAAATTATTAACTTCTATGACTTCTAATCATTCTACAAAATGCCAGCTGTGAAGATTCTGTGAGAATTCTTACTTGGATTCTGTCATTTAGAATCTTGTTTGTAAATAAGTATAAATTTCGAAAAGAATATAGTAAGAATACATTACAAAGTAAATAACTCGCAATACTAAATTTACAAGTTGTTTTGCAATAAATTTATCATACAAATTGTCAAAAAGAATCGCATAGAATGTACAAATTTCACAATTTTGTATAACAAATAGATAATTTCATTCTAATTATAAGCTTTTTTACAAATTTCTATAATTTTACATAAAATGCAAATACAAAATAAAATACAAAATATTATTTTAAAGTTTTATAATTAGATATAATTATACAATATAATAATATATTTAATTATTTTGTGTGCGTGTGCGTGTGCGTGTGTGTGTGTGTGTGTGCTGTGTGCTGTGTGACAATCTTGCTGTACAATATAAAAAATATGCAAATAATACGGCAAAAAATCAATTAATGATTTATAATCTGATAACTAGTAAATAGAAATCTCTTTCCAATGAAACGTGACGATGTTATTTACAACTGGTACTTTATCTTTGGCATATGGGTTTAGACAGAAATTATTATGAGCATTTAAAGGATGTAGAGATGCAGTAAAAAGTTTCTTAAAATTAATATGCATATATGTATAACCGGCTTGTACGGTTATATGTATACACGCGTATTTCATTGAATTGCAAAATAATGTCCAAAGTATAACTTCAAAAATTATTGCTTATATATTTTTAATTGCTGTTGCGTATGATAAAACCAAATTTACAAAAATTTGTTTAATGATTTAGCCAGAAATTGAATACATTGAGTAAAAAAATAACTATTTTGTTTATTTCAACAAGAATATTTTACAAGATAAATATGAATAGATATTATTGTATTTATTGTTTAATAATTGTGATGTGCGTATCTTTTTAATTTTACATAATAAAATTAATTTTACATAAATTTATATTTATAACGCTAAATTTCAAATTAAATAACTGATCCAGATAGCTAAGCTTGCAGAGACAGATTTTGAGCAGAGTATGCTATCAATTTTTGATGACAGAAAGACAATAAATTTCACACAGAGTCTGTAATATCTGTCAACAATGTTGACAAACTGCCATTAGAAATATGACAAAGTTTGTTAACATATTATTATGCCAGCAGATTGATGGCAGAAATCGAGCAGGATTTGTAGCTTCTGCTCGGTTTCTAGTGCCAATCTGTCATCAGATTGCCCGCGCGCGCAAATTCTGCTCGAATCTCTGCCAGATTTCTATCCAATCTGCATAGCGTCAGCAGGTTCTGTCGAACAAGGTTAATGCAGACATAGATCGCTATAGATCGCTATATCTGTGTCATTACAAATTCAATTAGATTTAGATTTTAAATTTAGATTTGCAGAAGATCTAATCGAAGTTGTTGCCAATCTGCCAGCAAACTAACATTTTACTAAAAGAAAGAGAGAGGGAGAGAGAGAGAGAGAGAGAGAGAGAGAGAGAGAGAGAGAGAGCAAGTGAGAAAGCAAGCAAAGACGAAAGCAAGAAGAAAGAGAAAGAGAGAAAGAGATAAAAATATAGAGAAAAATGGAAGGAGATAAAGAGAAAAGAGAGATAAATAGAAGAAGAGATAAATAGAAAAAGAAACGTCACAGTAAGCTTTTCAACAAATATTTTATGTTGCTACATATAGAAAATTCTCTTCTTTTTTAATTTCTTAAATTAAAGAGATTAATCAAAAGATAATTTTGAGGTAAGTATATCAAGGGATTTTGCATATCCATTTTACGAATAATGCGATTTAAGAAGAGAAATACGTCAGAGAAACTACTATCAAAGACAGTTAATCGCCCTGTAATGCCACGTGCCTCAGAACTAACAAGAACAGCAGTTCAGCCGACGTGCGCGAGGTGCGTTTAATCCTCTTAGAGGGGCGGGTAAAGATGCAAAGAGCGTCTGATCGCCTGCGGAAGTGGAGAAAAAAGAACGTTACGAACTTCCATGGTATTTTAACTCATTACGTAACACGCTTTATCCGCGAACAAGACAACTCCGGCAGTTAACGACCGAGCTAATGACCCCGACGCACCTTGCGCCCCCGTCTGCTTATCACGCCACGAAACCTCCTCATCTCCCTGTCGAGCAAAGCGCTTCCATCAAGCCGCGATCGTGCCATTCCTCGCGTGCTTCACGCGATTCTTGTCACGCGAATACAATACTCGATCCTCCTCGTGAATCTTTCCAATTAAGCGGCAGAAGTCCGATCAGGTGTATGAAGCATAAGAGAAGCATAAGAGAGTGCATGCTTCACTCGTGCTCGTGCGCTCGTCTACTTAGCGGAAGAACGCGATTATGTGCAAAGGAAGTCCTAAGGCCCTAAAAGATACCTTCATGCTTTTTTCCTCTTTCACCCTTTTTACCACTTTATTCTTTTCTGGCTCATATTGCCCGATGTGTTTCCTCATCGTTTATCTTGCACGTTCTCTCTAATGCAATCCAGCAACACTCGCGTCAGTGTTAGTATTCCAAGAAGAATAATAATTCTGCAATTTCGGAGGCACGCGGCCTACCAAAGGCTTTTTCTCGCAGCTAATTCCGCAGGTGTACTGGACGAGACGGTAGAAGCGGCATCAGCCGCCGCCACCGTCGTTATCCTCGGCGGCACAGCGACGACGTTTTACGCGAGACTTAAAACGATCTCTCGTCAGTTTTTTGTTGAAGGTAGGGTTGGCTTGAAGTTGCCCAACACGATATACAAGTAATACAATGTCGCGGACAGTGCGTTTTGGAAAAATATTTTATGCTTCGAAGGAATTAAACTTGATGAAATAATGGAATAATATATGCTCATCTTATCACTTTATTTACTGAATGTTCTTATCAAAGTTTTGTGTGTGTGTGTGTGTGTGTGTGTGTGTGTGTGTGTGTGTGCGCGCGCGCGCGCGCGCGTGTGTGTTCATTTTATGTAATAAAATGATAATAATAATAATTTAAAGATATATACATATATATATATATATATAATATTTAAAGATAAAATAATATACTACTTAATTATATATAAACTTCAATTTTTATATAATTTCTTAATCCCATCGCTAGCCGGCCAATGTAGCACACATAATACGTGTGCACGCACACGATGCGTGTGTGTGAACCCTGGGTAGAAGAAAAAAGGACGGCTTAAAACGTGTGCAAGCAAAGAATGGAAAGGAATGTATTGTAACAAAGTCTAGATGTATTATAACCTCTCCTTTCGTTCTCCCGTAGATTCGGGTTTGGAATAATAAAGGAATAAAATCCTAAGTATAAGAGCCTTACTTTGCAAATAATGCAATTCTTTCCAGTCATTCAACTTTAAATTTTTTTTTGCACCTTATTCTTCTTTGCCCTTAACTGATGCAATCAGTATGCAATATATCGCTGTGTAACGTATTATTTTATTCGATTTATTTAATATTATTTAATATATATTATATTGAATATACATATATATATAACAAATATAATATAAATAATTATTATTTTAATATATTATTATTATATTATATAATATTATTTTTCATTTTTTACATTTCTCAATTATATTTAATATGAAAATGGCGCAATTTTTCTATTAGACATTATTTTTAAATCACTTTATTTACCACAATAAATGTAGAAAAGAAAAAAGTTGATTTAAGCGATTCGAAAATATTGATTATGCTTGATGTACATTAGTTTAGATTATGAAGAATAAAGAATATTTTATCATAAATTACCGACCAGCATTGCTAATTTGAAAGTGATAAATCCTATAAATTCTATCAATCGATTCCATTTATTGAAAACGTGTTATGTCGACTAAAGTGCTCTGTCGTATCGAAAGCTGTATGAAGGATTAATTAGAAATATTTCTCAGTGGAATTTATACAAGTCGACTTGAAGTGATACGCACTTTCTCATCATTTACACACTGGTAATCCCGGACTCTATAAGTGCAAACAAGTCGTCAATTAAATCATGCGTAAAAGTGGATAGGACGATAAAAAGATGAGCTACTTGAAGAGAGAATTCGAGATTTGAAATAAAAAAGATCTTATATCTTGCTTTAATTGGCCCCATTAAATTTCTATTTAACTAGCGTGTGTTTTTAAATATAAATGATCACGTATTTCTATGCAAGTTTCGAGAAAGACTAGAACTATACAAACGTTTCAATCGTATTAAATATAATAAACAATAAATAATTGTATTATTTTTACAATTTATGGCATTCTACAATTTATTATTTTTTATTCATCTTATAAGCCGTTTATAACGGAAGACTTTCACTTTAGCAAGTGCATCACGCATTCAAGATATCGGATCAGAATACAACTGCGAATTCCAAATCAGAGCTCATGGTCACAGAAGGAAGGGAGATGAGTATGATATGATTGAAGATATACTCATGAATCTTGTTGTCTTGATCCTTATTGGCTATGCGCCAAACGAATACTCAGACCGCACCTTAATACAGATTGTCTTATGCCATTTAATAAAATACAAATTATTTGTACTTTAAATATGTTATGAATATTATATATTAAAATTAAACTTCTTGCAAAATAAAAATCTATTTTTAATACTCAGTGTTTAATCTGTTATACATGGAAAGAACAGTTTTGCTAAATATTTAGCTAGATATCAGCTGATTGCTAGAATGTCAAAATTTTTTGCAGCTCATCATGCTTAAGTTTCCTACATAATTATTTTAATGGTCTAACAAAATTATTTTCAGATCTGTGTCTAAATTTTTAGATACTTCAGCAAAATTGTTTTTTCCGTAATATGTATTTTTCATATTTAGATACTGAAGATTATTATCATTTACAAATGCCATCTACAGAACATTTAAAATTAATGTGAGATATTTATGATAACAAATTAATGTAGAAAGTATCTTGAAAGAAAATCAGATGATAGAACTTGTACTTGTAAGTTAATCTGCCCGATTTTCTGTCGACGCAATTTTTCATTTGCAAGACAGTTCTATCGCTCAAAATAAAATACAGGACGAGCTAGAATAATAAGTATTTAATTACTAAAGACATTAAGATACCATACATTAGACTACATCCTTGGGGTTCGCAGATAGCCAGAGGCTCATGTTGATATCCTTGCAATACACTGGCAGCGACCCATTAACAATAATTTCGACTCGGCCTAAGAGACATGGTTGGCGGAATCTTTTCTCGGTAGAAGAAAAGGGAAGAGACAAGAAAGAAGGAAAAAGAAGGAAGGAAGGAAGAGAACCTGTGCAAACCCGTTTGGCCGTTTAGCAGTCCCCGACTGCTGAGACAGACTCGGTTCAGAATCGAGACGCGTTCACAGGCAAAAATTCAGCTCTTTTGCTCCTGCCGCTTTGTACACTGACCTATATTTGTTGGAACCGGGTCCGCAGACCTGAAACAGCTACAGAGACCTACTACTCTGAAGAACTCTTCCCAAGACGATGAGAGACCACCTCTACCCACGGCCTTTCATTTGCTCTTCCATCGATTCGCACTAGTTGACGATGTTTATGTATATGTTTGTCACGAGTTTCGATATATATTTTTTTCCAAAGTCTTTAAGTATATTTTTCTTGTAAAAATGTTTCCTTTTTAATAAGAAAATATAGATACATAATAATTTTGAGATGTTATCCATATTAAACTTGTGCAAGTAAATAATCATAAAATTATCACTGGAGTAATAGTAAATAGTAATTATCAAGTAATTATCTTCTCGATATGAACGACTTATTTTATTTCTTAACTCTTTATATTTTTCTTTTATAGAGAATACTTGTTTTTTATTCTTATTTGAAATAATGTACCTGAAGAGAGAAACCTTAGTATTTCATGTATTCGTTATGTTACTTCTATTCTTATTTATTTTTTAATTACGAGCATAAAAAATAAGTTACGGTGCTGTATCATTTGTCAAGTATTATTATCTATATATCTTATAAATTTATAGAAGTATGATCGAGTGGATAATTTCTGCTAAAGAAACAAACGTGAGTGGTCCGATCCTTTAAAATCTTCAGCATGCATATATATATGTGTGTTTCGAGGCAGTGAAGCTATTACCGGAGTAACTTGCCTTTTCGCATGCAGATCGAGAGATATTAATTGCGTGTAGCAGTAACAACGCTCTACTTTCAAGTTACACGTGCGCGCATTGCGGCAATTAGATGTTAATGTTAACGCAACCTTACGTCAATCGAAATTTTCCACTGCAGATTTCCTCGTCGTTCGTCACCCAATCCAGTTTTATACGTCTTATACGGTAAAATTATATCTAATATAGGAATATAAATTTACATCTTCAATTAATGCAGATGAATGCATTTTCAATTGATGCAGGTTGTGATTAAAGTTGTGATTATGCATTTCGTATATTTGTTATATAAAATACCTTGCAGAACCCAATGTGTGCTTTGTAAGTGCGTCGCTAATTTTGTTACAATCTGTAATATTAGCTTTTATTTTAATATTTTCTGAATTTTTGCATAATAACGATGAGGTCTTTAATGTATGCGATCTGGTAGCGCGCGAATATATAAAATATATATATTTCTTAAACATAGGCTGTTTTTGTTTATATAATATAATATAATATATGTAATATAATATATCTAATATTTTAAATGTTAAATATCTTATTCGATATTAAAAAACATTTCACTTCGTATATCACTTCACTTATTTGTATATTGGCTCAGAAATGTAACGTAAGAAATGTCCAACATAATATTAAAGTTTTTGGAACGTTTTGGAAGGGAACGATATCAGAGAGAAGGGCCATCGATTTCCATTCGCTGCAGTGCAGCACATGTAACGCATATAGACTCACACACTGGCATCCGCATATGTAGACGCTCGTACTGACGATACTCGTGGCTCGAGAATTTTAGAAACATGTACACGACACAATTATCGTGATTTTCCGGCAACGTTACAAGCTCTCATTCTTTTTTCGGAATGCGATTTTCATTTCTCAAATGATGAGCTTATCTAATTCTCACGTATTAAACGCGTGATAATCGCGATAATTCGGAAAAAAGACCGTCCGATTACAAGCAATGACAATCAGTTCATTATGCTCGAGATCCCGTTCAAGCCTATGCACGATTATCGTATCATACGCAGTAACTACATTTGCGAATGTGTATGCAGTCAGTATTTGCATAATTACAGACGATTACGAAGCGTGTAAGATTTCTGAATGCGCAATCGGTGTGAGTGAACGGTGTAATGATAAATGCGCATGATGAATGCGAACACGCCCGTGCCCATTACCTAACAATATCGATTAAAGGAACGACTCCTCGGGAATCCGATGCGGATGGTCGCGAGCGAGAGGCGTTACTGCAGTTCGACAAGTCGACAAGCTGATGTAACGTAACGTCTCAATAAAATGATCAAGGCGAGTGGACTCCGACTCATCTCCGCGTCGATAAGATTTTTTGTATATTATTTATAGATTTTCTGTATATTATTTATAGCTAAATATCTTATAAACATGTTAACTTTGCTCAATGTTGATAGCACTATTTCTGGATAAAAACATAAAATATCGGACAGCACATTGTTATATGAAAGATCGATCTGCGCAAAAAAGAAAAATATAACAATAAGAGAGTGCGTTTTGTTTAACAATTAAGATATTAAGATAGGGATTAAATCTGTAGCTTCAATTAATCGATCTTAAGAAATATATCAATTTTAATTCCATTATTCTTGAAGGTAACGTACATTCAGAATAGATTTAAAATCCGTCGGCATGAACATTAGAGCGCCTGAGAGAAATCAAATCGTCCTACATTCTCGATCTGACTTCGACAAATCGGATGACGCGAAAGTCAAATTCTCACGATAGTCGAATTATCCACGTGAATGGGCGTGCAATAGTACGATTACCAAGCTATATATCAATGTAATTGCGAACATTAGATTCAACGTGACGACTCGTCTCGCGAGCCACGAAGAAATTAATCAGCCTTCAACGAGACAACGTTGCTTAAGCAGGAATAGTTTTGATATTCGTGTACGGGATTGCAGTAAATATAGTAATAACAAGAAATGAAATCTCGCGACGTGTAATTATACTACAGTACAGATATATCTATAAGATATTATATCTATTGGTAATCAAAGAGCCCCATTTATCATATTTGTACATTTGTAAAGATTTAACGAATAGCACTTAAGACTTACGTATTATATATTACATTATACTCGAGCAAACTAATACAGAATCGTTGTCGTAAAGGACAGGATGGCCTAGTTTTGCAAGTCGTGCGTCATACTCGCTCAGTGAAAAAGCATCCTCCGAGAGGGCAGATTCCATTTTCCACCTTGTCATCCCCGCTATCTCACCCTCCGGCTATGCAAGGTTTTCCATCCCTCTCATTAGCGAGTCTGACCCTCGAGAAGCGAACAGCAGGGAAGAACACAGTGATGAATACAGCTACAAATGAGAGTATTCGGATGTGATACCGAAAACACCCTGCCATGAAAGATGTAAGAGCGCTAAATGAAGAGTACCGACAACGATTATCGTGGATATCAAAGAGAACCTAAAGCGAACACTGTCATCAAAGAAGTCGATCCCTCATCCTCGATATCCCACACCCTCGCCTGGTGCTATACAGTTTCGTCCTGTAACACGCTTGACCTCCTTTTGAATTTAAAGGAAACTTTGTACAGAAACTGCGCAAACAAGATTGTTTACGACTAAATGGCCCACCAACTATTGAACATAGAAAGGGCAGTTATAATTACGATATAAATTATTCAACGTGTGACTAATAATTCATTATAAATAATGCTTGTGACTTGCATTTTGAAAACAATATTTTTCCGTTATAAATATATAGAAAATATAATGGAAATCTCATATAACATAAGAATAAACAATAAATTTATTTCATTAATATAATCATGTTGTCTTCATGATTATTTCTCTTTGTGTTTATTGGGGGATATTATAAGTTATAATAAAATTCTTTCTTATGTGTCTTATATAACATTAAGATAATTTAAAAATATTACCGAAGATGACTTCATCCTACAATTATAGTTATATTTATTAAAATAAATGTAAATATGTACATTCTGTTTTATAGAATAAAAGTAAAACCAGCTTACCGAGCCCGGGAATAGAGCAATTTCGATTTTATTATCCGATCACATAAAGCAATCTCGATCGAAACACGGACATAAAAGTTCGCGATAGTAATATCAACGAGCACGTGTTTCTTTGCGATGAAGCGAGTCATGGCACGATTATATGGAATTCCAGAATTAATATGCACGCGCACGTGGTAGCAGTATCGCCTAGTCCGCAATAAATAGTTACTGCAGATCGTAACGATGATATTAATCAATGGTTACGTTAATTTGAATTTATTGCTTGATAAGAAAACACGGAGCATACGGTTGCAGTGAAATCTCCGTATAGCAAGATATAGAGTTCCAATATAAGATACGAGTGCTGAGAGCATATCAGAACGAAGTATAATGTTGTGCAATATACGATAGACATACATTAGAGATGACTACTACGCCGGTTTATCCATTAACGAGAATACCAGAGAATCCCAGCCTAACGATCAGTTGCTAAATTTCTCATTAATTTATTGTCAGAGACTTGTAATATTAATTCTATCAAATAAGACTTTCCGTTCAATTAAATATTTACCATTAAAAAATAAACACATCCTTTGTAGATATATATATATATATATATATATATATATATATATATATATATATATATAAGCAATACAGCATTAATATTAATATAATACAATTAATTTTAATATCGATAGCAAGTCCGAAGATATTTCAAAATATGTAATAACGTATGAATAATTCAACTTGTAAACTCAGTTCTATTTAGTTTTGTAGAAATAAAATAATAATAAAATAATAATAAATAAATGTTTTATATATATATATATAAATTATAATATTTATATATATAAAATATATATATATATATATACATATATATACATACACATCAAGAAATATTATAGAAGCACATAACTTGTGCAAAGGACGATTTTATACAAATATCTTGAGTGTGCCAAATTCTTTGTATTACATTGCTAAATAAACATTATCAAAGCAAGAGAGGGAAAGAGGACAAGTTAAGTACATTATGCGCGGAAAAATAAATATGTAAGATGGAAACCGCCTGCGATATAAATTTTGATAGGATTTGAAATTCTTGTTGATGGTCCAAGTTTGCAACTATTCCTCATTCGTAGCAACGCGAGCGAAAGGGGAGGATAACGCTATACAAATAGCTTCGAGTTTTAAGCGGGCTCGCGGGAGTTAAGTTTTTAATAGAAACGACCACGCTTTCCTTACACAACATTGCAGTTGCAAGATATAATGCTGCGGAGAAAGAGTGAAGACAGCCGTTATCACGTTGCGCAACGCTTTATTTTGTGGGTGACAAGACGCGTTTTAAAAGTTTTAAAGTTATAATTATTTAGAAACTAACATTGCTTACTTTATGCAAATTATTCTTTCTAATATTTAATATTAAATTCAAGATTACTTGTGCCTCGACTTTGTAATTAGTAGAATCATAGCTGAACAGTACTAACAGAACTTAACGCACAATAAGAAATAGTACATATTTCTTTTATCTATAAATTATTTGAAAATATATAGTAGATATTAATTGCGTTGTCAAAATATAAGAGTCAAATATATTGATATTAAAATAATAAATAAAATTAAATAAAATATCTAAAATATAAAAATCTAATATTAATATCTTCCTTCTGTATTTAATAATCAATATATATACATATATATGTATGTGTATGTATGTATATACATATATATATATATATATATATATATATATATAGTTTCACACTCTACTGATATAATGCAACTTTCTTTCAAAGCTTTAAAAAATGTATTAGGCATCTCATACGTGTAAATATAAGATGTTCATTGAGTCTGTCTCCATCCCCTATATTTCGGAAATGGTTCATTTGAAATTTTTGAGATCTCTCTGGGAGAGCACCTCCCTGAAAAAAGCAATCCCTTCAACTCCTTTAAAAAAGTAGCCCCTCGAAATGATACGTACACGTATTTCACAATTTTTCATAATTTCGAATCGTTTCCGAAATATAGAGAAGTACGAATAAATTTTACAGATATACTATATAATCACCTTGTTGTAGACAAAATCACGCGATTTAAAAAGGCGTTTTTTACCGTATACTGATATATTTCATTGGATGAGTAACTGATCTATTGCTCCATAAAAAGAAGTTGCGACTCACCGGATTGTTGATAAGATTCGCCGAGGGGCATGCAGTGGTAGGACGATGATCATATTCTTCCGGATAGTCGTCCCGATATGATCTGATAGCGGTGATTCCTTGACCATCCCTTTCGTCGAGAGTATCTCGATGGAAGTCTCTAAAATCCCTGAGATCGCGCAAGTCCCGATAATTAGCGTTGTAACCTTCTTGATAGTCGCGGCTCACGTGGTCTCGATCTCCACGAAACTGCCTCGACATCGCCGTTGGCTCTTCCTCCTCTGAGTCGAGCAGTTGCTCGACTCCACCGCCACTTCCGCCACCTCCAGCACCACCTCCGCGTCGGGCGGGATGACGCCGGAGGTCACACCATTCTAGCTCCTCTTCCGCCCTACCAGCGATTTCGCCCCGAGACAGCCGAGCCGTGCTGGTTGCCCTCACGACCGATCTGCTTCTGACCTCCTGCCCCCGCGGCCCGCCGGGGGGCTCCACCACATCACAATCAAAAACTATCTCTTTCGGAGCTCTTACGACCCGACTCTTCCGTATTCACCACTCGTTACTGGCTCTTCCTCGTTCTTGGTTCGCTTGTGTTTCGCGTATTGCAAATTATGCGTATCTCCGTATTTTTTAATATTGTAAGTATGTGAAGTACGTCTCTGACACCTTCGTTGTCAACTTTGGATTTTGGCAAAGTAAGATGTACGGTAGAGTTGACAAAATTACTACCTACAAATTAACAAAAAAAAATTTAATTAGATTAAATGAAGCTTTAATCCTTTAATCCCTAAATCACTGTATGCTTTATTATAAGATTTATCTAACAAAAGCGTGTTTGGATGGACTTTTAAAGAATCGTTTAGTTGTACGCAAATATCAATTGTAATTAGGATTGTTAATTTTTTCAATAAAATTTTTCTTTTTAGATATAAATTGGGTATTATTGATAATTTGGTCTTTTATTTCTACTAACACAGATTGTGACATTCCATTGTTAAATATTCAGCTCTGTGTGTGTGGAGGTTGCTTCTCAAAGTAAAGATTTGACATCCGTATTCACAGATAATTTGGATTATAAAATGTAATTTTAATATTATATTTAATAAAGAAGAAGAAATGGTAGAAATTTGTAAAAAGATTTTACTAATATTTAATCTCCAAAATAATTTTGAAAAAAAATTAAGACTGAGTTTTTTAATAGGACAAGGACTCAAAATATCATAATCGTCATTGTACTCAGCGGAAATAAGAACCGATATCAAAAGTAGGCATCAGAAATATCAGATTGGCGATGACACAACTGACCGACATGAATTCCCGATTGAGAACATCTGAATAGGTAAAGTTTTGTGAAAAAAAGTATGGACTGTGAAACAAATAATTTAACAGATTTGGTGTCTGAATATGAACATCCTCGAGAGTATATCTCAGTTTAATAGAATAATAATTTACTATGCCTAAACACACACACACACACAGATATTATATTATAATAATTAGTAACAACAACGGGTGAATGACTTATTAATATGAAAATGTAGTACTAATTATGTAATATGCATACGTATTTTTTAATTTATTGTTCTTTCTTCAACTTCTTATAAAATGTATATGAATGAAGATCGAAATCAAACCCAGAATTCACCGACTACGACTCGTATATGGAATTACACGTTATCTCATCAATTAAATATATACATATGTTTTTGTTTAAACAATTTTGAAATTATACCGATTATCATATGGGGTTGATTATCAAAAAGCTTATAATCAATATATGCCAGAAAATTTTCTTCTTTATACTATAGAATGCTGATGTAATATTAGAATGCTGATGCAATTTGTTGTGTAAAATAGTTATTACTCTCTTGTTAAACAAAATATAATGTATATTTATGAACTATACAGGAGACCGGAACCGATTGTCATATGGGGTTGATTGTCAAAAAGCTTATAATCAATATATGCCAGAAAATTTTCTTCTTTATACTATAGAATGCTGATGTAATATTAGAACGCTGATGCAATTTGTTGTGTAAAATAGTTTGCGCTAAAAGCATCGCGTATATTACTTGTAACTTTTAAGAAAATGCAGTTAATAAATGTAGTGAATAAATTTTTCTAATCTTCTATTTTCTTCTGTTTTCTTTCTTTTAGTTTTTGGCATTATTAATCGCGATTTTTGTAAAAAATAGCATGTCTTAGATAAGTTTCGTTGTGGTTGGTTAATCATTATTGCAACAAAATTTATGAATATAATTTCTCTTACTAAAAAACGGCTATATGGATAGATTGTCCTAAATGAACTGGTTATCACAACCAGACGAAACACGCGGCTTCTCCGAAAATCGAGAGTATGTACATAAAGTAAAGGTACACAAAGAAAAGGCATGTGCGTTCAGCATGATCCATGTACGTGCCTTTTCTTTGTGCGTATCCTTTCTATCTATTCTTCGTATTTTCCACTAGCTTGCTCAGTCGTTTCAGAGATGTGAGGTTAAATTGTAACTATGGTACGAAAATAAGAAAGAAAAACAGATAGAGGTAAAACTCCACCTGATATTATTTTGAAAGCTATTAGAGCAATGAAAATAATTAATTTATCCGACAAACCGCGTTAAAATTTAATATTACTGTACAATTATTGTGCATTAAGTTGATATTGCAAAAAAATCTTTGAAAATGTGAATTACCAATCCTAGACAATTAATCTCGATGGGGTTAACTGTCACATTTTCACATTTTTATGTAAAATTAAATAATTTATTTACGATAATATATTCAAGAATAATATATTTTTTTAATAAGGGACGATCATTACTTTCTAGACAACTGTATATATCAATGCATAATTATTTACGACGAAATTGCATAACAACAAGGATAAAACTTGCTTATCGTTTCGTCTTATCATTTTTTTCTTTAATGAATATCAATATAATGAATGTCCAATTAATGAAACAGATTTTTTTTCCGAGCACATTAAACGTGAATTTGCAGGAAAATTCAGCTAGTTTACTAGCATTTTTTTTAATGATATGAATAAGTCATAAAAACAACATAATTTTTTTTTATTTAAAAGTTCATTTAAAAATTTCTTTCGTTTAGAGTAAATACATTAAATAAATTTATATTCCGAATAAAAAGTATAATTTAATAATTTTTATAATAATAATATGTCACTGCGCAAATCATTTATGATATCATAGTTTAGTCAATCCTTTATTTCTCTTGCACAAATACATAATTTTATGATATTTTATGATTGTCGCAATCACTACATATTTATAATGTCAAATAATGTTCTATTTCTAATTATGTAATTTTACCAAAATAGAAATTATTCATTCCTTGTGGCTTTATATTAACAGAAATTATTCAGTTTCATTCCGTCATTGTTGTTTAAACAAGTAGAAAATTGGTGGTATTCCATTAATTTAGCTACAAATTATTCAATTATTTAAATAGAGGACTACAATACATAAATAATACTTCAACGCACATGATGGGATGTTCTCTCGATTGTCCGCGATTAGTGACACGTGTATCGAATATATTATTACTAACAATCGATAACATACTGGATTCTGTACATCACAATGATTTGTCGTTCTCCAATGTCTGTATACGCATTTGAAAAAAATCGACGTTGTGGCTCTTTGTAATTCTCGCTTATAACAAATTCAATTTTGTTGTTATTGTATAGATAACTCAATTTTGTTGAATCGAATAATATTTCGTGAACGCGACACGTGCTCTCTTCATCTCGTCGCCATATATTTGCACGATAGTCTTCGATAGTTTACTTCCTTTTCTTTCGCCCGGTCGATCTGTTTACTCGCGAAACTCTGTTTACCTCGCAATTCGATTCCCGTGGTATCGCAACACACAAATATTAAGAACGGAAATATCACTCACGGCGCTTTGAATTTATTCAAGCGAAACGATTCGTAAGAGATAAAAGTACATTTATTATCTCGTTAATTATCTTACTGAGCAGTTAAACAAAATTCAACTCGTTTCTCTCTATAAAACCATATATTTCATTCGAAATATTGACGTATCCGATATTATACATCCGAAAGCATTTCAAAAATTGTGTAAATGTAATTTTTCGAGAAGCCCTAAAAGTCGAAGAAAATTGCAATTGCCAATTGAAAAAATGCTTTACTGAATCATTAATGCGGAAGATGCATCTTCTAGCGATAGTTTCTCGAGCGAATATTAAAGTAGACGTTTCCATAAAGTTCTCGTATTCAGCAACGTTATCACGATCGTTACAGCGATAACGAGGTCGACCTAGTAGTCGTCAAATCATTTGTTCGTTAATTAATGGCACTCATCGGAAGGCGTTGTCCCTAGACTGTCGTTACATGTAAATGATTGATTTCTCTTTGTCAAGGTCAGGTACTACGTAATTCGTTGGATAAACGATGCTAAATAATTTTTTCGATCGTTACATCGTCAATAGTCAAATTGCACTCATTTCTTCCTTAAATATTTACTGCTGTAAATAAAGAGAAAAAAAAGTATATACATATCACGTTATTTCAAGATAAATCGTTCTTGAAAAAAATTTAAGAAAACATTAAACAAAAATTTATAAGCAACAAACAATATAACAATCTTTTTTTTAACGATATTGTTATAGAAATCGTCTCACATAAACGCAATATAATAATAGGAGTATTCTTAAAATATAAAACTACCGAAGAAGAGATGAAATAATACAATTGGTATGCTGTTAATTAATTTGTACGAATTTGTATTAAGAGTGTACGTGGCTAAGAGGAGAATCCGATGCGTAAGATCCTGTCATGGTTCACGGAAAAGAGAGGGTGGTGACGGAACCTAAGGTGAGGTAAGGTGAAGTTAGGTCACGCCGCAGACCGCGAATGTAGGGCTGTAGGTCGCGCCCGGTCGAGCTCAGCTGGGCCGCGCGCGCGACCCGAAGAAGGGGTTGCAGCTTGCCTGTGATCAGACGCGGCGCGCTACTTCCGTCCACTCTCCACTGCGTGCACCGGGGAAATCATCGCGCTACGTGTCAGTGGAAAGCGCCGGCAAATGGTCAGACAAGCGCTAACGCGGCACGACGGGCTACGATCGCGCGACGTCAGTGTCGTGTCGTTGTTTTTCTACAAGGGAGTCTGGACCAACTCCGCTATGACGATGACCGCTAAATTTCGGAAGTCGTGGCGACCTCTCTTCCTCATTGGCATTCTCAAACGGATTGTCCTCGATATGTAGCTTTAGTTTTTCATATGTTTTCGAAACTTACGGGACTCTTTTGCGAACGTAACGTCCCTCGACGTTCTCGAGAAAGACTGGAGCACACCACTCGGAGTTGTCACTTTCGCGCGCGGATGTCGCCTCGACTTTCACGATCGGAACTTAAACTCTCGCGGAGACGAGGGTACCACCGGCCACGAACGCGACTCGCGAGTTAGCCGACAGAATTTTCGCGCGGAACGTAGCGGTCACTACGTCGAAACAACAGCTCGCTCTTAACGCAACTCGCACCACCTCGATTACCCTCGGTGGACTACGGCCCCTATCGTCTTGGCTCGGCTCGCATGCCATGACGTCACGCAGACAGACGAAAACCCCGGCGGTCTGGGATATCGATCGCGTGCGCTGGCGCAGCCGAGGCTTCACGCCGCGACGCTGGATAATCGGAGGCAGGCACGGAACACGTGGCTGAGACTCCGAAGGATGACAGTTTAGGATTTAAAGCTCATACAGATGATTCTCATCTATAAAAATTGTTGAAACTCCATTTTGTAACGATATCTTTGTATCTTTGGTTTGACTGATGTTTGTAGATATAATGTACGAAATGCTTAAGTTGGAGCCTTTATATTAATGATACGTTAAGTCTCTCATCTCATAATGATGAGTCACTCAACGATATTTTGTGTAACCATGAATATGAATTGAATAACTTATTTAGGCACGAAAGCTTTCATTCGTTGCTGACACAATTATTATCCTTTAAGAATAATTACTGTAATAATACGACAAAAATATGTTGGAATTAATTTATAATTTGGATTGTTTAAAGATGTGGAATAATAATGCCATTGTTCGTCACACAATTGGCAGTAGAGCTTTTCATTCTTAAAATATCCACATATTGTCATCTATACCTGTCGATATTCCGATACTTGATTATTCAAATATGAAATTCGATTTATCGCAGTGTCGACTAACGCTATTATGGCGGCAGGATGATTTTTCATTAATCTGTTAATTCTTTATTCTCCCTGTATTTAAATGGCTTTAGAAAAAATTGTAATAAATATTAAACATATCGTAATAAATACTAAGTGGACGATAACTGTGACATCAAGCTGAAGCAATATTAAATCTAAATAACATTTCACTAAATTTTTCAAGAATTCTCAAAAATTGATTCTTAAAAATTAATTCTTAAAAAAGCTGAAAATAAAAAGAACGTTAATTAATTTTCAATTAAATTAATGTATATACTCGTTATCGTCATTTGCGCAATTCTATTCAGAAAATATTGGATGCGTAGCTTCATTTTCCCTGAAACTATCGCGCTACCTGTCAATTCGACATTTCTTCGTTCTCTCATTATCATGTCTCTCTCGCGGAGCTTTATAAATTGTGCACGCCATTCTGATTATTTCAAAAATAAAATAAAGGAGAGACAAATCACACTCAATATAAATTTAATAAATTTAATTTTGAAATAAGCCGATAAAGCGATAAGGAGAATTATAAAATAATGACTGTGTTTAGCAGAAAAAGCAGCTTAATATAATTAATATAATCGATTTTTTATTTTAATTTTTTGCTGAATCTAAGTGTATTAACCTGCCGATATTAAAGCATCACTAAGTGCTTAGTAAGCTGCTCTTTCTGCTGAATGTAGCCAATAATAAAAGGGATATTATATAAAAAGAAAACTAGAATACTATCGGAAGAAGATGAGTGAAGACGAAGCCGATTCGTGGATGAATACTCGAGCAGGATGATTGAGTGTAGAGTAAGAGTGCTCATCGTTCAGACGATTATTTATGTATATATGTTATTTATTAGAACCACTGGTCGCATCACATATGTGTGATGTGTTGATTTTCGACATGCACTTTTTACGGTATGTATTATTTTAAGCAGTCGCTCGTAATACTTACATTTTAAGTAATCACATTTCTTCCAAATAGAACTTAATTTTCAAATTAAATTAATTTCAGTAATAGTCACCTTTTATTTATTGTTGAAATTTTATTGCAAAAAGCTAAAATACCAACAGATAATTTTAAAATAATATTATTAACAATTATTAACGCGATCAAGTTAAGTACGTTGTTTATTAAGAAACCAATTGTTACAAATATTATCTGCATATTCACGACAAGTAAATTATTTTTGTAAAACAACACAAAAATTCCTTCAAATGTCTCTGTTCCCTCGAATTTGCAAAAAGCCAACAGGCAAATATCATTCGCGCAATTAAAATATAGCGCACTTGTCACGAGCATCGTGTTATTATTACAACATAAGAAGAAGAATCGTGAGATTTTATTGCACAGATACAGCCAATTCTGCAACGTAATTTGTATGATAGAAAGTCAAACCAAAAAACAAATTTACATGAACTATAATATAAAAACAAGTTTATATAAATTGTATAAAAATATAATTCATTTGAAAATGAGAAAAAAGATAAAGACGTGGTAATATAAATTTAAAATACTTGCACATTTTAATTATTTTATTGTATAAATAATAGAATAATTATTTTCGCTTGAAAGATTCTGTGTTCTATACTCTGATGCTATTCTGATTCTATATTGATGTTCTGATTCTATATTCTGATGTTAATTGATGTGTACAATGGAAGGAAATCAATCCTATTTGGAAAAGGATCGCAACCTTCGTTAGAGAGAGCAACTTTAATTTTGCAATTCTGCAATTGTGCGAAATTGCAAATACCGACATCTATCGGAGGGAAAAGGAAATAAATGGAAGGAGTTGAAAATGAAATAAGTGCGATACTTTTCCGGCATCGGCGCAACTTTCCTCTGCAATCTCTTACCTTCAGCGATAACGCCGATATCTGAGAATGTCTCCGGTTATTCACCACCTCTTGGTAAGCTTGCAGTCGCGAATTGTATTCCGGGTGTGTCTTCAGCGGAATATCGATTGCACGATATCGTTAAGGGTGGCAGAGAGAGAACTGCAGTTTATGTTGCAGTTTGTTGTTGGCGTTACATGCTGACGATGTATCTAGAACATACATCAATGACAAAATGAGAGACATAAAAAGTCATGATTGATTGTAATCAAAAATATTTTGCATGATTTATGAAAATTTACTCTTTTAGATATTATAAACAGAAAGTTGAAGGTAGAACATATCGGATATAAATTAGCTTTAATTAATAATAATAGAAAAGATAAATACACGTGAAACATGCTATTAAAATACATACATATATACATGTACATATATATATATATATATATAACTGTTTTTAGTTTTATTATATCACAAATTATTATTTTTGTATAATGCGATTTAAAATTAAAAGCAGTCTTCTAAGAAAATTCTAGTCACAAATTTCCATTGCGATTTTCACGCTTCTATTTCTAATAATAGAAAAATTTGTTGACCATTGTCACTGAGAGTCAATGATACATTGCCTGTTGACTGCTGAGAAACCATTGGTAACCAACCTTTCAGTACAGCGGGAGATGGGAAATAATCTTTATATTTCTATATAATATTTCTATACAATTTCTATACTACATATATATTTTAGGTAAATTTAGGTAAATTATAAATATATGATATGAATGTATTCTCGGAGAAAGAATGTTATTTCTGGAATAAGACGACAAGACACAAAATTCACTAAGTAATTAACGTATTGAAAAATGTTTAACTAAAAAAATATTTATTAAATATTAGACAAGACTAGAATTTGCTGGATTAACTACAAAGATTTAATTCAAAAGTCAATATATATATAATGCTGCATATATATATATATATATATATATATATATATATATATATATATATATATATATATATAAGCCATAAAGCATGGTTATACGTGCCATAATGTGATTACCTTTTTTTTTATGCACTTCCAATAATTAATTTAATCTTTCATGCAAAAATTTCAAAAATGTCAAATTGATATTTGATATCGGTTTCGATAGTTTTATTAAAATTTTTTTTTAGTCGATGATCATAAATCAATTTTTTTTCTTTTACGTGTTTTTCTTTTTTATATTAAACTTTAATTTTTTTCTTATAATTTTTTATGATCATTTTAAGTTTTTTCTATGAATTCTGCTCTGTATGAATCTCATTTTCAGAAAGTTGAGAGATCGTTGCTTTCCTTCGTTTCCTTTTACTTATTCTACTGTTGATCGATTGTACAGACTTGGACATATTATGTTAAAATAGGTATTACCAATTGTAGGGATTACAATTGTAGGAATTGTAAAAATTTCTTTTTGTGATTTGTGATTTGTCATTTTGAATACCTGGAAGAAGTAGCAATAGGAGCAATGACAGAGAAACGAACACGAAAAGAAGGGAGACCAAACATTCTAGTAAATACAAAACTGTCCCTTAAAAATAGATTTTTTAAGGATATGATTGGTCTCTTAATGCTTGAATTTAGTAATTTTCCTGTTTTCTATAGAATACTCTATGGAATATTCCATATGTTCAAAAAAAAAATTGCTGATGAAAAGGATGAGACTGCACAATAATTTTTTATAAATTTTGATATTTTATTTTTTAAATATAATTGTATTTTTATATATAATTATATAATTTGTATTTTTTTAATTTATTGAAGCTTTACAATTTCACTTCTTTGATTCTTCCTTTATTTCATATTTTTATGATATATGCATATGATATAAGCTTTACAATTTTCTTTCTTTGGTTTTATCTTCAATTCATATTTTTATAATATATGCATACATATGCATATAATAAGAATATACGAGTATTGCTTCTTCTACGAAGGGATAATACTCGTATATTCTTATTACATATAATTATTACATTACAATAGCAAAAATATCAGCCGGAATAGCTATTTATTTTTCAAAAACTATTGGTCAAAAAAGGCGTTATGAATCGACGTTTATAAAAATTAAATAATGCATTCCCAGAATATTGTTTTAATTAATATTCCATGAATATATATAGGAGAAATGTATAGAAATAATTAATTAGCATTGTGTTTAATACCTGAAACATAATTGCATGCGTAATATTGCTATGCGATAATAATAGTAGAACTATTAATGTTGTTCTAAATTTCTACAAAAATTTTTAGAAGTTTTGTTATTGGAAATGAAAGAAAATGCCGCGAAGAAGTCGCAGCGAATGATGCCTGCAGAGTGTGAATCTGCTTTTAAGAAACATGATTGCTAATTCTGAGAAAATATTGTGCCAATATCGATTACTTTCTATTCCTAAACTTTGACATTAAAGGTGTCTTTCGAAGTTACGTATTTTCGTCATCTCGAATCTAGCACAGAAATATCTAAGTAAGGACCATAATATCCATATCTTCCTGATCCATGTTTTAGTCGCTCCGAAAATAAAGACAGATTCGTGTTAACATTAAAAATTTATAGAAATAACAATGTTAAATCTGGTAACTGGGATCAATTTAGTTCGTGTACGGAGAGAAATATTGGAGTAATATTATAATTTCTAATTTTAATATAATATTTCCATTACTTAGATCTTGTTTCATGAAATTATAGTTCTATTTTTCCCATTTACTACACTCAGAGAAAAAAGTCGTACCAGCAACTAGAAATTTGAGGATAAATAGCGCCTCAATTATGTGTTATAAAGTTGTAATAACAACAATGAATAAGTAATACGAACTAAGAAAATATAGTAATATAAACCATTTATAATAAATTATTCAATAAACTACAGAAAAATAGTCGCATAATAATAATAATGTTTTTTTTCAAGTCTCTCGACAATAATTAATTGGTTATGCTTCACTTAAAAAAAATATTTGTCTAAACTAAAAAAAATGTAGTAGTTATATCTTATTTGTATAAAGTCTATATAACTGTGTAATGATAGTTGAGTCGCTATTTCACTATCAATTAATAGTTGACATATATTGTTACCGTTACTATATTTTTATAGTATTTAATACTACTTTCTTGTTATCTTATAAAACTAGTGCCAGATACTTAAATTACAGAGTTGTCAAAAATATAATTGCCACAACTATTTCGTCTTCTCTCAGTGTATTTTCTCTTCATAAATTGAATAAAATTTTGATTAATCAGATAGTGTATTTGTGACTTAAAATTTTATTCTGAAGAGTCTATTTTCTTTAAATTTTTCTTATTGCTTCATAATAGAAACATGTACATCAGCATTGCTGTTATCAATAAACATAGTCTTTTTAATTTTAATAAAGATAATAATAAAGAATTAAGACTATGCAATTTTTGCTCCGAAATCTCAGGACTGGAGAAGGATTTCTTTATCGGAAGACAATAAATCTCTGATGATATATCAAAAGAATTCCCCTGACAAAATAGAAACACTCTGCCTCATCAGAGTGGTTTGGCAAAGTTTGCTCCAAAAATCATTCTTGCGCTAAAATCTCGCAACCGGAAGATATAAAATGTGCTCACGCGACGCCTCAACATCCCCGCAAGGTGCCAACGTTCTGAATCTCCACCTCCTCTCTCTCTCTCTCATCCTCATGTCTGGTGGGGATCAGCTACGGACCTAATGGTAGGAAAAGCATCTGGTGGGGATGATTCGTCTACGAGTGGGGATCATATGAGAGCACAGAAGTACAGAGGGGTGATGAGGAGGTGGGCATGAGCAGTAGAGGGAACGGAACAGCCGCCGAAAGCGTAAAGAGAGCCATAATTCGCCGGGCCGCCCCGCAATCAGGTTCGTGCTTTTACAATCCGCCTTACTCGTGACATTCATCGTCGGACGAAAAAAGGACGGCAGTGTGTACATTTTTACTTATGTTACTTGTTTCCGGTCGGACCGTTCCGTAAATTCTCGCTCTACGTGCAACTACGCAAGAGAGAGAGAGCGATGTACGTGCGTTTTAGAGCGATTCATTGATCTTTACACGCGTAGCATCGCGCGCGGCTTCGCGGTTCGCACGTCGCGCTTCTGAGAGGACGAGTCGAGTGTCGAAGCGCAAGAGAGAGAGAGAGAGAAGTAGTGGTGCTGAGCGAGGCGCACGAAGAAGAAAATGAAAAGAAATACAGTGCCTCATTGACAGCTTCGCGCCGAGGTCACTCTGCCTGTCAGTTGGGTGTCTGTCAACTTGTTCTTCGTTACACACGATTCATTGGATTCCCATCTCTCGCTCCAATCAATTTCCACATGTCGCCCGTGCCGGGACGAGGGAACATTCCTTTTATTATTATTTTCAACTCCCAGTGGGACTAAGATATCAAAGAAAAAACACGAACAGAGATACCAAAGATACTGGGACGAAGGTAACCATCGCTACGCTAATTTCACAAAACCGCAAAACTCGTGCGCGGCAGATCGAAGGGAAATGTGCAATCGCAAAATTATACGTATTAAGTGCCGCTTTTTTCATTTTCTTTTCCAATCTCTGATTGTTTCTGATTGGTGTTAAATGTGCGCTTATTAGTTGGCGTTTTCTTTGATCTCGTGTGAGAACCATCTTGCCGTCTTCTCCGTCCGCTACTCCGTTTTTCCAGCGTCAAAATTGTGTAGCGTCGTCCTTCCCCTGCTCGTCGCCATCGTCGTCACGTAAATATGAGATCCACCCACACAGACGTACACGTCTAAACGCACAACAAACACGCGCGGACGCGCCACTCACGCATACGCGTACACATGTCTACGAAAGATACTTGCCTGACTTGGAGAACGATGATGCGCGCTCGTGCACGTGCACACGTCGGCGCGCACACAGAGCCACGAGAGATTCTGTATACGGTTCTGATTATTAACGAGTTATTACTGCGATACTAATTAAGTTTAATCGCAAGGCCGCCCGTTCGTTAAAGTTAATTGCACGATCGACCACGGCCCACGCTATTAATTGCGCCGTCCTGCTCGTTGTCCGACGTGCGCGCTTTTATAGTTGAGCTTACGTGTTTTGCGATCGTGAACGGTATCCGCGCGAAGTGATGCGACTCCTTACGAAAATATACAGCGGCCTCTCGTACATTTAACAAGGTTCTCTCCGCGCGAGAGACAGATCGCGCGGATAGAGCATAATGATTTTATTGAAAATTTGCACGGTCGGCTCGAATGATTCACGACTCGGCCATGTTCGAGTAAACATTTATCCTTTTGGCAATCTGTCAATGCGCGGTCAAGGGTTTTCATTAGGTTTATTTTTGTTAGATGTTACAAATTAACGATTGTTTTTGTTCGAGAATTACGTATTACACGACATATTAAACCGGCCTCGGATGATTTGACCAATTATTCACATTTGCATATGGAGTTTTATGAACTCATTGTAAACTTTTGCAATCTTAGTCTGAATTGCTCAAGTTTGTTAGTGTTATTGAAAATCATAAAATATAATAATAATATTTTAACGTGCAAGAGAGTAAATTTATTGACATGAGCGCAGTGTAATTTAGAGCGACACTTTGAAAGGAGAGGCATCAGCTATAATGCTGTTTGTAAGCCTTAATTCAAGTAGCAAATAATACTATAAAAATAGTAGAGATAAGAACAACACGAATAAGTAGAAATTTTACATTTACAATAAGAGTGTATACATGAATATAAAAAATATAAAAAATAGAGATAAAACAGCAGTAGATGGAGATAAAAATGGGAAATGATAAAGAAAATCAATTCTAAAAGTAGAGATGGGTAGAAGAACGGATGTTGATAGAATAAAATATTTGACTGCAACGTAAGAGAAAGCCTGAAATTTGGCTACGGTAAAAGGAATGATTGGAAATGTGTAGAACACGAGTAAAAATTCATAATTGAAGCAATCACGTAGGTAGGATAGATCTGAGCGCAGAACGTTATACACAAATGAAGAATCGCTGTTGGATGTTCAATCATCCGGAAGCTCGTAAAAATAGTGATATTAAATAATAATTTTTTGCGCTATACGCAAAAGGATAACAAGAATTTTTGAATATGTTTCTATGTATGGTTTCTATCTAATTTAAATTAAATTCCTGTATAGGATAAAATTTACGAGAATTTATTTGGCATTTATTTTTTTTTTCCTTTCCGTCACATGTTTCTGTGATGAATTTATCAATATAAGGACGAAATCGTAAAACATAACACTTTGCTTATCTTGTTTCTTAATATTCAGAATAATTGATCATTAAAGACATTTGCATCATTATTTAATGCTGGAAAGTAATTGCCAATGGCTTTTGTTACGAAATTCTCGCCTTTCGCAAAGTTGTTGCCAAACGCAATAATGTCTAGACGGATTTTCCAATTTCGTAAGATTTCGGCTTATAATTTTTCAATGTGATCATTTTATTTTCGATATATAATCGTCATTAAGAAAATTATTAAAAATTTACATTATTTACATTATTGTGTATTGGAAACACATTAAATAATCTTTATGAGAAGCATTAGAAAATTTCTGTGATCCTATCTCAGAAAATGAAAGAATATCGCTGATTAATGAAATAATTGATAGCGATTCATGAAAAATTACTCACATACAATTTCATGTTTTTGCGGAAACAAACACGAACGTTATTGCGATTTCGATAATGTATATCTATGTATTGATGACCAGTGATGATAAATCGCGTATCGAACAATAATGATATAGCTACACGTTTGGCAAACTTTTTCTCGTTTTTGACTTGTCATCATAATTTTACGCTACTGCTGTCAATCGTCTGATCGATTTTTACATGCCGAATAATCATCCTGTTTGTCAAACGCAATGTTGCAATTTCCTGCAGTAATTTCTCGATCTCATGATTTTTATCCACGGTTGTCTTTGACATTCAGTATCTGTTTTTTCATATCGATAATTAATTACTTATTTCTAAGACCGTTAATATCTCTATGATTACATCACACAAAATTTAACTTTTCTGTAACTAAAAGTAATTTTAAATTATTTTTTCATAAAATATCAATGTAATTAGGTCCAAATTTAATCTTCACTGAATTATTTTAAAACGTTCTGAACAGATGTCAAAAATATTTAATAATAACTCTAAATCCACTAATGTTGAATATTATAATATTATAATCGCTTAATAAAATGATCAAAAATTACCAAAAGTAATAATGATATTATTTTGATGTCAAAACGTTCTTTAAATTAATTGCTCTCGAAATATCTTAATCTTAAATTTGTTACTTGCTAAATAAGTTAAAAAAGCTAACTAAAAATGTTTTCCCTTTTCAACATAAATATGAATATAAACTATATTAATGAAAGATAATGAAAGAAAAAAATCGCGAAATAGGACACACCAATAAGGAATCGAACTTGAATTTTTCTTACTTTTCGTGGAAATACATTAGTAATTCGATCAGAGGTTTCTGGATATTGCTGACAATATCCAGTATACATATTTTGAAGATGATCGCTTCATATAATTTATCACGTATTGTGCTATTTTTCACTATAAAAAAATTAGTTGTCATGCTGAAATGTTTCTTAAAAATTTGCTCTTTACGTACACCAGTTCGGAATTTATTATGCATTGAAAATAATGCAAATATTAGTAGCGTGACCCTCGGGGAGTATTAATTTGCCGTTTACCGTGTTGTGTTTAGTGTTGATATTTATACAATACACTAGAATGACGTATACAAACAATTATATTATATTTTGCAAAATTTATATAAGTAACGTTATCACTCTGAATCATATACGAAAAAAAAAATTAGAGTAATTCGATAACGATTGTCTCATTACAACGATTGCTGCATTACTTTGCACAGTTTTTACTTTCATCTAACGGAAAAATATCAGAAACTAGAATGTTATTTATGTAGTATAGCTTATTAGACCTTTCAAAGCATCTAAGCGTTTCTTACTGCCATTCGTTACAGTCTTTGAGAAATGCAATCATGCAAGAGCATGTCAAATCATAACGGAATTAAATTTGAAATTTTTTAATTTTTTAAATACATTTTTACAATAAAATAAAACTTTTTAAAATATACTTTATACAAAAATTTATTGTCGCTTCTGTTAGATTATGAAATTTTTAGTAATTTATTAACAAAATATCTCTCGTGCAAACCCATTTCAGAAAACATGATTAAAAAAAGTTCCAGTATTATTCTTATATTGTAATAGAATACGTATGAATGCATTCTCTATTATTATAAAATGTTATCTTTACACTTAAATTATGTAGTTTATTGTATGTATATATTATGTATTGTGTTTTTTTAAATAATAAATATTGGCACAATATTATTGGCAAAATTATTATTTCGAATTGAAACAAATATGAAGAAACAACATAAAAGTCTTAAAACAAATGTGACAAATGTTTATATATTTGTTGTTTATTACATATATATTTTATATATTTATTTGTAAATGATAATATATTCCAACAATATCATTAGATATTTTTATAGTGTAAAACTGTCTACTAACTAACTAAAATCATTGGAATTACTACGTCATAAATAAGTATATAAATATTTTTATATAAAATATTATATAAAATTTATTTTATAGAATTTTTATATTATTTGCACGTTTAAATATTGAATAATAATTTGTGGTAAATAGTAATACAGCGAAATAGTTTTTTACATGAAATTAATTGATTGGTTTTTATTTCTTAAGTTTGTGAAGCTCCAGCAAAACTTTTTAGTAATTAATAAGCGCGTTTGTTAATTGCTTCTTCGTTTCGTGATAGTTTTGGTTGTTTTTATTTACTGTAATTACTGACGCAGCTTTCTCTGCTCCCGTATTCATACGAAACAACTACAGAGTATGAAATCGTAGAATGGAACTTTTCAGACGCTGTACACGGTTGCGATGTAAGCACGCATATTCGTCGTATTGCGTGCGACGCGTGTGATCAATAAATCGGCCTGTGCAGCACGAACACGTAGTCACTCACATGTATGAACACATAGAAGCCTCGCATAGAAACCTAAACCGGAGTTTAACGGAAACCTTTACATCATCTCATGCGTTATCTGATGCGTCTTATTTCCGAAAATATGATTTTTATTATAAAAGATATAGTCAAATTTTTAAAAGCTGTAATCAAAGCTTTCAAAAATTAACTAATAATTTTCAATAACAATAATTAGCAACAGCAAATTGTTATTAAAGATCAACATAACGATCATAATGTATATCATATTTGTTAAAATAATGTGATAATTATACGTAAACGTTATACTAGCAATAAGCAAAAATAATTATCATTAATAACACGTGAATTGGTTGAACTAAACGAGAAAACTAAATCTAAAAAAGAGTATTAGGGAAAAAAATAATAATTTGATATGAACGCACGTTTTTCAGACAATTACAAGAGAACCAATAAAAGGAACGAAATAGTGTGCGAATTTTATTTAAAATCTTATTCACTCTCCAATTTCATTTATCTGCTGCCATTCTATGTAATTAATTACTTGCCTTTCTGTGTCGTCGTGTCAGTCAAAATATACTAGAATTTCGCATCAAAATGACAGTTGTTATCAATCACGAGTTTAACGGACACGGATGATCGATTTGGCATTCGAAAATTTCGAGAATTTATGGATGGACTATATCTCGCGTAATCCCTAGACACACGTGGCATTTTAATTAATACATAAGCAGCCTTTTACAGTAGGCTCGATGAATACGATTTCCACATTCAATTTACGAGAATTGCATTGCGACATTTACATTTCAAAATACGCATTTCCGTACATCGACGAACAGCTGCAGTTCAGCTGTATCGCTATTATTACTCACGATAATAATAGTAGACTATACTCGCTCCATACGCAAATTGCGTGCGTAAACAAAACAAGGTTTTTTAGAACTAGGTTGCTCTCCTTTTATAACTTACATTGTACATATTCTTGTCTCACATACTACCACACACGCACGCACACACACGCGCGCGCGCGCGCGCGCACGAAGTTTGTCAAATTATTCGTTATTTATGCTACGTTATTTTCATTTTATGCGTCATATGCGAGATATGATAATCCTCCATTGTCATCCGAACTCTTTTTACATATAATATTGAATATCGTACGTGAAAAGAATTTCACATACGATATTCAATAATTTCAATCGAGCCTGATACATTATTCAATTCTGGTAATTCGATGCGAATTGTAATGACACATTGTTGCTATTTTCGACCAATTGCGTAACAGTTACGCCATTCTTTACACGTGCAGTTGGGTCAATTGCAAGGGTTAAAGCTTTACATTCTTCTAGCTTATGCCGATACTAACATTTGCAGTCATACTTCGTATTCGTATAGCGAATTGACTGAACTACAATGCGGGAAACGGTGCACCGATAATACACGAAACCGGTCTCGCGAGTTACGCGGATTTATAAATACGATACTTCAGACGAATGTGCGCGATCCTTTCTCTCTCTCTTTTTCTCTCTCTCTCTCTCTCTCTTTTCTATACTCTTTCTCTTTCGCTCTCCGTTACAATGCTTGTCGCCATTGTCGATTAATCTGTTCGGAATGAAATCCGTGGGAGTAAGCAGGATTTCTAAACGTAATAACGAGAAACACAGCATCATTCGGCATCACAGACACATGAAAGCGTTTGTGGCGTTCACTTTCTCCTCGTCTCTATCATCCCACAGGCTTCCCGTCGAGTTTTTGATAAATTCGATACGCGGCTTCCTGAACACGAAAGAGAGAAAGAGAGAAGGAAAGAAAGAGAGAGTGGCGAAAAGAGAAAGAGAGAGTGGATGAGAGAAGCTCGCCCATCCGACGCGTAATTAATGCACGCACGTGCATTATCCGGTAATGTATGCGCACATATCGGGGGAGGGGTCAAACGGATCGACCCGAGTTTCATAACGCTGTAGTCTCGCATTTACGCCCGAGCTCGTTAAAAAATAAACCTTTTTCCGAATACGTACACGTATCTATTATCACGCGCGTGTTTATTTATTCTATCGTCCTGCATGATAACTCTGTTGTTTTTTCTCTTTTTTTTTATTAATGCAACGCGAGTTTGTTGATCACCAGGTATATTTACGTTTACGGACGTTTAAAGGGGATATCCCGTAGAGCGAGAATTACAACATTACAATGATGAGCGCGTGCGTTTTAGAGAATTCTCTCGTAATTGAAGGTTCGAATAACGAAGTTGAGATTTTGTTGCTTTAATTTCAGTTCATTCGCGCTGTCAGTTTTAATACTGTTTAACAGTATACCGAGAGAGTACATCGCTGGACATTTACTCGCGCGTGATTATCGTGTGACAATGTTGTTAAACATTCATAATTGTTGTGCAATTTTTATTTCAATAAAACAAAGAGCCGCTTTATTATTTTATTTACACACGTTTCGCCGTAAACTTATTCCACGGACTTATTTTTACGGATGTACGTTCCAAAGAATTAGCGAAAATCACCACGGCGATTCTAGTTAAGAAGCGAGACCCCTCGTTCCGCGTCTTCGCACATGGCGGCCGATGGTTATTTGATCGATACGAACCCTCGGCTCTAAGCTTTTCACGGTGTGCATGGCCACCCTTTTATTAATGACTGACTCACACGCGTCGCGATAAGCTGATAGTCACGACCGAACGTTCGTTATGTATGGGAGTCGGAATAATCGTGCTTTGAGATTACGCTCGCACGAGCGTGTATACCGGGTATAATAGAAGCGTCGGCAAAATACAAGAGCAATTTTGGAAAGATAAAAAACACGATAGCATCTTTACTAGAAAAGTGAATGCTGTTTAGCTGCTTATTTACCGTGAAATATTTATCACATTTGAAGAATATTTTCACATGGTTAACGGAGATCATTGGATTAATATTACATAAATAATAATATAATTAATCACATTTTAAGGAAGCATTAATTACACAAGAATAATTTGTAATAATTTTTTAAAAAATTATCATAATAAATATTTAACTAAACTAAAATTATTATAATAAATAATTAACAACGTTCGCAACGTTTACTTCCAAAGATGTCTTTTTTTAATTCAATGTTTCAGCAGAACATTTTTCACGCAAAAAATGTAAATGTACATCTCAAAGATAATAATAGTTGTATATAACGAGAACGTTTTTTCATTATACGACAATACATTATTAATATCAAATTCACACATTCTATTGGACAATATCGCGTGCAATTTCGTGCTTGCGTCGTGACATGTAAATTTAAAAGTGAGTTCCAAAGACGCCTACATTGACGAGGGTTAACTCAGCCAATTTGTAATCCAATCGCTACATTCGCTGGAGTACGTCAATAAGAAATGAGAGCGGCCGACGATTTGAAGCGCGTGTGTTCGTTGCGTTGCGTTGCCTTATCTTCAGATTATCGACGCACGTACGTACGGAATTTAATCCCGCCGTTATCAAAAGTGCGGTTAGAAAATAATGAGCCATCCGTAAACATGAGAGTGGTCATTCGGGTCTTTGACATGACTGCATGTCTTCTTCGACACTTCCTCGATTTATAAAAATTCAACGCGCTCACATTTGCTCTAATTTTTGTATTTTTACATTTACCAAAATATCAAACTGAGACAAACTTAATTTTTTTGCTGCTGAAATGTCGCTTGATATTTTAACGACAGATTTTTCAATTATTTTAATTTAATTTCCGTTAAGTATAAATAGCATCAGTTAACTGTAGTCCGATTCAAATGGTTCAAATGTTAATTCTTTTGGATGTCACATGACGGAAGAGGTGAATTTAGTTATACTACGAGCTTATATCACCTCTGATAAGATATCGATTTTATCATTTGCGCGATTCAGTTAAGCCGCAAATGTAATTTAGCAACTTCCTTGTTTGGAATTTATTTAACAACAGCGAAAGATAATTGTGATATTTATTATACGTTTATATATTATATAGCATGATATATTGGAATCAAAAGTTATTTTTTTAAAAATTGTATATTGAATATTAAATTAACATAAATATTGCATTGCCCTGATTATTTTATAATTATTAATTAAATGTCCTCAGCGATAATCTTTCAGTTGGCTAATTAAATATTTCGCACATTGAATGATAAAAGTGACGAGTTACAGTATATCACTTTAGATAAGGCGCCATTTTTGTATCTCATCGTTCTAATAATAATTTATTATTTGAAATCACACGAAAACGTTATCATGACTAACAAAGATATTGATAAAATCACATTGATTTATTAATTTAACTTGTTTTCAACAATCATTTGTTGCATAAATTATTTAAGCGCCCAATTTAATTCGTCCAGTTAATACAGCAAACCATCTCGCGAAATGATGCATGACGCCAATCAATCGCGTCATTGTAACGCAAATTATGGCCGGTCTAAACAAGATAATTAAGATAAGAGAGGAAGCGCGTGGTGGAAAACGTCGCGGCGCGTTACATGACACCTAGCGTCGGCAAAAACATTGCAAATTAACCGAATTATGGAAGCGACGCGTTTGCTAATGATTTATGCGCGACAATGCACCGGTAATTGCCACCGTGCGCGAACACGCGGTCTCTGTATGTGTGTCCAGCGATTAATTAATGAATCGACGGGCACGAGATTGCGGCCGCGAGATGATGTACATACATTCGTCACGGTCCGATGGTGGAAATGAGAAGTGAGGGGGAGGTAGTAGATGGAATAGGAGGGCAATTGTCGGTGGGCAAACTTTGCCGATGATATATGCCGAGCCGTTGTTGAGGGACTGCCGGATATCGAACTATAATCTGGTGTAAGTGGTGGAAGGGACGTGATAGCGTTGCGTGATTTGCAGCGGGAGGCATTATTTGAATGATTTAATTTCAATCATTGAATTAGCAAATGCCAATATTGTTTATAGTCGCGAGATAAATCGATAGACCCATATTGAGATTGCAACGCGCCGACCAATGCTAAAATTATGAAATAGGATTTCATAATTAGGATTTCGTATCGGTTTTCATATTTTCTTTGTGCGACATTTATTACGAACAACATATTGGTATGAGAAGCCTAAGATTACGTTTTAATAACTTTAATGTATTATTATTTGCATTATATTCTAATTACTGATATTACAATCGTAAATTTAAAATAAGCATATGATTATCGTTGGAACTGCTATTTCTTTTAATTATTTATATACTAGACTGTATCTGATAATTCTTTCTTCTTGATAATTCATTTTGACTTACTTATTCCAGCATTTTGTCCATTTTCAAAGGTTTATATTGAATTTTTTTCTTCTTGTTTCTTATTGGATGTTCTTCTTGTGGGGCAGGTCAAACTTATTCTCAAACTTATTCTTTTCTCTCATTGGAGATCTATCCATTTTACAGAGGGGACGTGCCTTCCTTATACCGGTCCGCTGTTCTAAGCTTGAAAATAAACTCTTACCTGAAAGATTCTTAAATAAGGGTTCAAATATCTTTGACTTTGACTCGCTAGTCCTTTGTATTAAACCTAAGATGAAATCAAGCAGCATCAAATTTAACTGCCAAGAATTCTAACTTAAGCAGTGAATTAAAAACTAATTTTCTAATTTAATTTTTAACTTTTTATAAATTTAGTTATTTTTTCACTTCAATTTTTTTAAACTTTAAACATGGCATTACTTGTTAATTTTTATTTGCTGTCGCAACAGATTTTTTTATGAAAAAATGTGCCTTCCCTGCGTAAAAGTAAATAAAATTATTCATTAATTGTTAAATATGTATTTTTTTGCACATAAGAACATATAATATATTTATATATAATATAATTATATAATTGTATAATTATACATAATTATATTATATATAAGCATATAAATATATAAATATATTATATTTTATGTATACCTTATATATATATATATATATTTACAAAGTTTATATATTTACAAAAATTATTTCTTTAAATATATTATTATTAATAATATATTAATAATAATAGTCATTTAAATATATTAATAATTTAATGCTCTCTATTTATATTTGTAGAAAAAATTTTTAATTAAAAATCTTTTGAAAATTAATATACATATAGTATAACACCATTTTTAGAATAAATCTATATTTTAGACAAAACTACTGCCACTAGAGAGCACTATTCGCCATCATATTTCTTTTCAAAATTATTATCTGAATATCTAGATTCTTATTCGTGGATCTCTAGACGCGTTAGTTTCGCTAGTCCGCCTCTCATCTTCTAACTAGCATGGCTTCTCGAACATTAGGGCGGGCAACCGCAATGAGACAAGAAGATAAATATCTTTCAGACTGAGTTTCAGAGGCGTAGCGTACGTAGTACCTGGTATACGTATAGTACACACATGCACTCGTTGAGCAATAGGTTCTAACTTGGTACCTGCTTCGGACTAAAGGGACCCTAAGGAAAGCGGCAGCTGGCCCGATAATTGCGCCGGCAATATTATTAATGGTCCCAAGATTTGCTTCATGGGTCCCAGGTATATGCGAGCATACTTTTATATGCTTTTAAGCCGGGACGATGTAATAGCGAGCACAATGCTACTATTCTCAGTGCCGGATGCGTTTGCTGACTTAGCAGTTATTCCGTAATGCCGCTGCGCGATGAAGTTGGATTTCACTTCATGGATTTAGTTAATAATTTATAGCGCGACACTGTCCTTGAGTCTTTATTTTGGATTTGTATTGTTTGTTGGGATATTGTTTTAAGGTGTCATTTGCAATTTTTATTCTTTTTGAGTACTCTCTCTCTCTAAATAAATCAAACAATGCAAATTTTGAAGAAGAAGAGTTTAAATAGTTTAAATATACTTTCAAATACCTTTCGAATTTCAAATTCTTCACAGTTCTTAAACAAGTTTTCTTGAAAAGATTTTTTAAAGCTATGTTCTATATTAAGAAAAAAAGTAATTGCTTATTTGTTTGTAATTTTCTCTAAAATAATCTAATTTTTTATAACAAAGCAAATTATTTAAACAATTTTACCATAAATTTCATACTTTGGAATGGTTCCATCAAAATGTGTATTGAATCCATTAGTTTCATTCAAATATTTCTGTGAAACTATTCGAATAATGCTATACATTTTGATCTACGCATCTAAGTATACTTTTTCTGTTATTTGTACCCAGTTTATGTTATTTATAACCTTAGTCTGTTCTTCTATTATTGACAAAAATCCACTATACTAATAATTATCAATTAAACTTATTAGTTAAACTTTTTAATTAAATGAGAATGGACACATATTTCAATGATGATATATATATATATATATATATATATACATAAAAATATATACTTGACTTAGAATTCTATCAATTTTATAAAATACCGCAAAGCAGAAATCGTTGCTAAATGAACTTTCTAGCAAATTTGACTCTTTGATTGTGTGTGTGGGGGGGAGGGGAGAGAAAGAAAGAGAGAGATTATCTTCGTATTTCGCAGTACAACCTGTGCAAATTCTAACGTTCTGAATGTACCCTAAGGAAGCAAGATGAATTTCCTTGTCGGAGGGATCGTGAAAAGAAGTGGCTGCCAGGATGTTTATTTTCGGCACAAACGAAATGCTTACCCTATGGCAGTGTATGCCTTCGTTACTGCGCTTTGCAACTATTACGCATTTCAAAAGTAACCGACGGTATAGCAATTGTACTTGCGGGAATTAATTAATTTATAATTTATAATCGAATTAATTTCACCCAGTATTTTAAGCAGATTGTTCATGGCATACTTTGTACGTATGCACAAGCAAATTTTTGGAAAACTCATGTTTATCAAATATAATTTATGTATATTACTTAAATACATGCAAAAATGTAAACAGCACATCAAACAAACATCGCCTTGTTTATCATGTTTATCATGTTTTTTATTAAAATATCCTAAAAAATCTATCTTTGTATCTTTAATCTTTAATGTTACTATTTTCACTTTGAATTGTATGACTTCATCATTCACATTATGCACATACGCACAACTTTATATTTACATATTTTTACAATAAAACGCTTTTTTGGATTAAGCAGTCGCACTAGCATTATTGCCGTCATATCATTTTTTTAATCCTTTTTTTATAGAAGAATATCTTTTTTCTTAATATACTCTAATTATTTATTTGGACGTAGCAAAGTTATTATTATATTATTATATACATCATTATTATATACTTTATTATAATGGTTGTTATAAAAGATTATCTATCTAATAACAAAATTCTTACAAACTCAATATTTGAATAAAGATTATCAGAATAATGTTCTTAAGAAAAATTATACATTACACAATAAAGTTAGGAATAACTCATGATAAAAGTTTATTAATTAAAATTAAAAAAGTTATTAAAGCTTTATATTAATGAAATGTTAAGACTTAATACTGCACTTTATATTCTTTGCGTGTTTTTGATGATTTTTTGCGTTTTTTGCATTATACAAAAACACTTTTATTCGCATTTATTTAAAATAACGTTTAACTCACACACAGTTTCCCCCAAAAAATAACAAAAATGTTATGACAGAAAAAAATTTTCATATAAATTATTCCACATTAATCACGAAGATAACTCTAATTAATCATCATTTAATATTTTCTTTAAATAAAATTTGCGAAAATAATTTGATTATATTAATTAATCGTTATACCAATTAATGAATTAAATAATCATTTCTTTCTCTTCGCATTTTTTATGAAAAATCAAATATTTCGGATCTTTTTGTAAAATTAGTCATACTTTTTAATCTTAGTAAGAATTATTTCTAACATCATGCTGATGATTATTCGTGAAGAATCCTGTAGTGTTCCCTTGTAATACGAGTAGTACGTCCTGCTTTTCCTCTTTCGACGTTTCACATTTTTCGTTTGTATCTTTCATATACTACTTTCGAACGTATATGCATGCATACTCATACTCATCGATGAATGTGCACATGAAAGGGCGTCCGTAATACGAGCCTCGTTATAGGATTTCCTGGACGTGGACATGTGCGTCTCTGTAAAATGCACTCGCTGCGCACCCACTATATGAAAATACGTTTTCACTTTCGATCTACCATGAAACCGATAAATTCCACGTCAATTCCGTGTGGTTCTTTTTTACCTGATTGCATAAAATCATAGATACATTGAGATATTATATTACATAATTTACTGTAATAATATAAATTTATGCTTACAATAATAAGTTATGTTATTATTGCTGTTAATAATGAAGATAAATGTTTATTAAGTAATTTTATAAAAGAATCATCTAAATTAAAGATAAAAAAATAAATAAAAGATTAAAAAGAAAGAGCGTACAAAGACTTTATTACATAAATAGTTTTGTTTCGTTACAACATTTCTAAAATAACATTTCTAAAAATTTATTTATTGTTTCAGTTTGTAACAACTTCGTCAAAAATTATAAAATTTATTTAAAGAGATGTTAATAAGATGTTAATCTTATATTACAGTCTTATACTAAAACTGATGACTCATCTGTTTTATATTATGTGAAATTTACATTTGCTTCATGATCGTGAGAGCATGTTCCTGAAGTCTTCTAACATCCCCTCATGTGTCTTCTTCTCTTGCTTGCCATACGCGTTTTCGGCTATTGTGCCGCGTTCTTTATTTCACACCTGCACCGTCGAGGGTCATAATATAACGGCGTAGTTTATGTAACGCGGGAACATTTTTATGCCGAGGAAAAACTGTCGACACGTCGAATCACGCCAATTAATATCAGGTACTACTCCATGTGTAATAAACGACTTTGTACTGTTTGCCGATAGTTGCGCGCAAAGGCCGTGCAAAAAGCATCGGTGCTTAAGTGAATGCAAATGACGATGTGCATATCACGATACACGCGCCGTCCTCGGAATGAGGTAATTCCGATTTCCTTTATTATGCAATTACTACTTCGCATTAGCTTCCGCTCGTTTTCTCGTCGTAACTTGTCACGCGCGTTTTTTTTTTTTTTTTCAAGTAATAATGTAGTTCAGATCGAATTGCTGAATAATGTATTCGCGAATATGTGTATTCGCACATTTTATATCGGTATTACGGAATATTAGTACAAATATTAGTCAAATCGGTCAAAAACAGAGCAAATCTCAACTGTTTTTATTTTTAAATTATCTGTAATATATAATGAGACAAATTCAGTTGCAGTTATTTTTCGGTTCAACTTGTAATAATAACAAATTTTTATATTCTTTTTACTGGAAAAAGAATTTAGTTGCATAATTAGATATAATCAGATCATTTTTCTCAATGTCAAAATCCTCTTCTTTTTAGTTTTTCTCCCGAATGAAAAGAGTTTATTGACCAGAATTTATATCGCGTGCGAGAATTTAATTTCTCGCTCGCTCTCTCGTTCGCTTGAGATTTCGTTCAAAATTGCTCGAATCGCATCGGTTAGAGGAGAGAGCGAGAATGTCAAGCATGACATTCGGAGACAGCGGCGTGCGCCATCGATGAATCTACATACGATTCTAATTGTCCCACAATACTACTCTGCTCGAGTGGGCAGCCGACGAAAGCCAAGGAGTGAGGAGGAGTAAATTTCCTTCGTGAGAGACGAGAGAAGATAGGCGACCAGTGCCACACCTCGAATTCGCGGCATACCTGCCGTGATATGTACCCAATCTCCACTCGTCTTGATCTATTCCGGGTATATCAGCAGCACGCTTATGCTCGCGAGTAATTGCGCGTGAGTGCTTGTGCGTGCATAAATGGACATTCAACTGGAATTCCAGAGATCGAGCACAACTTTCTTGCGATTGCCGTCGCAATCGGTTTGCGAGTGAGAGAAACGCAGTTCTAAATTTGATATTTCTTTCGAAATTGAAATAGGAAGTATCGTTTTAATTTCGCGTTTATTTGGAAGGAAAAGAATTCGAAATTTCGATTATATACGACTATATACGAATAATATGAGCTGTATATCTTGACTATATATGCAATACTTGCTGATATTCAATAATGCCGGCTATTCAAAAATATTGTAAATTCATAATTGTGAACATATTTTATATCAACCAATTCTTTTTACGTAATTCTTTTTACAATATATACTTTTACAATATATACTTTTACAATATACTTAAATGAATTTTTAATGAAATTTTTAGTCACATTTTTTCGCTTCGATAAAATAGTTCATCGATCATATTACTTAACCGCCGAAATTAGCCAATCATTTCACCTTGAGACCAACGTAGTAAGCGTAATAAATTCTACTCGACAAATAAACAAAAAATCCTTTGAAGGCAAATACATTCACGACTCATGTCGCGATCATCGATCTTATTATTTTCCTTCTAGTAAATGTTAAAATGTTATGTATTCGACTATAACTTTTCTGACAGAAGTATTTCCGATAGAAATATTTATTAAGATGATACATTTAATGGTCGTTTCCACCGATGTAAATTAACTTTAATTTTGGTTCAACTTTTATTCTTCATTTTCTTTTAATTTTTAGAATTAGAACCGAGAGTTGAACCGAGATTAATGTTAATTTATACGGAAAAAAAAGTTGCAAAATTAGTTGCAGCAATAATCTATGTGTGGCAAGAATCCATGTCTAAATTTCAGTTGTGACATATGGATGCCTAAAACATTAGCCAATTATAATTAATTATAAGCATTATAATTAGCATATAATTATAAGCATTATAATTAGCATATAATTTCATGCAAGAGACAAGTTTTAGAACTGTTGATAAATATTGATATATATATAAATATATATATATATATATATATATATATATATATATACACACAATATTTATCAACAGTTCTAAAACTTGTCTCTTGCATGAAATTATATGCTAATTATTACGTGTTTATAATCATTTATTAAAGTATCTGTCGTAGCTAAATTTTTGTGTCTCTTACCTATAACTATTATTACATCAGTATATTGTGAAATACGTAACTATGAGGTACATTAGGTATCTAGATTAATTTTTATATGAAACTAAAAATTGTAAAATTGTCCAAATATATCTTGCATTTATTTTTGCCTCTAAATCTAATTTGGGGATTTGTCTCTAAGATCATCATTCGTTATTATAGGGTGAAGGATCTCATGCTGTGCCTTTCATCGTAAAATTTTTTTTATGAGAAGATAGAACTGCTCCATCTGTTGACAATAATGCGTATTGCTCGCGAGTGAGCAACTTTAATGAAGAGTTTAGTTTAAGTGTGATTTATATATTTTGTTGCGTATATATTTAGTACATTTGTTAGCGAGCTTTCAGTTCGTAATCAGTATGATTATAGGTGTCTTCCATTTAGTGACACAAGTCGACGTAAATGTTGTTCTGTCTTTGTTACTCATTTGATACTAAGAAAGACAGAATGACATTTGTGTCGATTTGTCATTAAATGAAAGGCACCCCATAGCAGACACGTATACTTTGCTAAGGAATCGATATAGTAATAATAGTGGCAAATTCTCTTGCTGCAGCAATAGATACAGTTTCAGCATGATTAGCTGCAGCAGTAAAATTTTTTTCTCGTATTGGAGAAACGGATACAAAGCTTTTATTATTATCTCTTTTAGAAATTTTACATATGCGCATATTATATTTGATAGGAAGTTTTATTACATATCACATATAATTTCAATGTGGAACTAATAGGCACTAGAATGTTGACAAACTGCTTCTACGAGATACCTATGTTTCACAAATCGCTTGCGTCGCAATTCATGCAATCGTAGATCACGACCGCGAGAACTTTTCTCGCCAAATACGCGCCGATTATCGTGAATAAAACGCCCGACGGGAATAACGGATATCGAACACGGATTACCGGCAACGGCGGGTAGTGAACGGTGAATTAAAGCGCACAGCTACCGTCGGCTTACAACGTAGTAAATACGAGGTAAATACGATGACATGTAGTAAATGCGAAATGCGCGCGTCGCGACGATCGCATGTAAACACGTATTCGTTGATAAATTGCTCGTCTCGACGCGCGGTAATGCGCGCGTCGCGTAATCGATCTTAATTCAGATCTGTCACGCTTCTGTCCCCCTCTTTTCTCCCGTCAGACCCAGCTCTTTCGCAAATCTCTCTCAGTTTTGAGATAAAAGTGCAGTATTCTGCAGCAGACTGGCTGATAACGCGTCCCACATTGCACAAAACGAACCGGCGCGATAAGAGCGTGTTATTTACGTATGTGTACCAGCCAATGTGCTACGTCATAATGTTCCTCTGTTTCGTCACATCGATGCTCACGACGATCCAAGTGAAATACGCAGGCTCGAGCTGAAGACCGAGCTAAAATGCCGTAACAATGATTTCTTTCGAGATAAGTGATATTTTCCGCGAATGGCATGTATTTTTTTTTTTTAAACTATTAACCAGTTTTTTTCACCGCCAATTAACATCGTTTTCGTTTCAAGCCTGCCAAGTTCTGCACGCAGATTTGCACATGACTATTTCTTTCTACTCCTTGTTTTTGCCACATGTTCTTGCGATGCATATGCATAATCGCGATAAGACTTTAATGCGCAAGTAATAAAACAGATCTTTTAAAACGTAATCTCCTGATTATTAATGCCTTTAGACACCGATATCACAGGTAAACGTGTCGAGTAGCAGCTAAAGTTAACATTTCAAGTGTGATGCAGTATTTGATAATGTTCGTCACGTCAAGGTTCGTCGTCTACGTGGAATATTTAAGATGTCCCTGCATTTACCTTGCTTGCGAGGTGCAGTTTATATGCGTCGTTACGTTACACCTGTACTTAGCGAATAGTTAAACGTAAAGAGTCCGTGAAGATAACTTGCGATCGCGCGCGTGACTCCCAATGGAAATTTTTAGCTTTCATAGAAGAATGAAACGTTAATAATTATATCAAAAAATGTTTTAATCTTTAGCGAGCGAGGGAAGGGGAGGTTATTTTTAAAATCTTACAGTTTTTCTTTGAGTAAAATTTATTATAATTCATTATTTTCTTCGTCTCAAAGTATGACTATTTCAGCGTCATTAGAGTGACGTCCTAAAAGTTAATTTGCCCAATAAATACACAAAAAACATTTTGTATTTGTGTTAAAAACGGTCTTTGTTAAAATTTTTGAATTTTTAACGTATCCGAATGTTAATTTAAGATTATTTGGATATTTTGTGTTAAATTGATATTTAACATTTCTTGATGTAAAAATAACATAATTTATAAGTAACTGAACAAATAACATAAAAATAATGTAATTTAAAAACATAAATTCTGAAATAAATGTATCAAAGAAGAATGTTTGTATTAATTTAACATTATATTATAAATTAATTATATTATTACATTAATCATAATTTAACATTATATTATAAATTAATTATATTATAACATTAATAATAATTTAACATTATATATTATAAATGTTAATTTTACCGAAGAAATATGTTTTCACAAATTGTGTCAAAATGTTACATTTTTTGTATTAATTTTTACATAATGTTTGTGTTATTTTATAATATATTCATCTTATGTCAAATTAACATAATAATTTGAATAGACCGTTTGGGACACGTGAAATGTGTTAAATTTAACACAAATTTTCTAACAGTTTATGCATGAGACTGATAAGATGCTATTATTTGAGCTTTTATTTAATTAATTTCCACTATATTTTGTGTTTCTTGCATCGGAATCTTTTGATCTTCCACTGATAGTTGTTAATAGCAGATCGTACAACTCATTTCTCTTCCGGAAGCTATATCACATATCGCATAACGAATTCCTCTACAATGCCATTTCCGGCCACGTGACTCACCGACTTCGTCGAGTATCGACCGATCCATCGGGATCTCATCGGCATCCTCATTACTAAACGTCTCCTAATTGGCCGATACGAGATCCACATCCGATCCGCGAAGCGAGAACGCACGAAGTTATTAAAGGGTCGTCAACCTGGCGTTTATACTGTACGATCAGGAAACGCGCGCCGCCGCATGTGCATGAACCGGTGCACGCGAGCGCGCATAAAATAAATTAATACCGCGCCTATATATGCGCCCTTACACATACAGGCGTCTTAACGATCTGGCTTATCGTACAGTGTGTGAACTTGGACTCACTTCCTGAACGAAAATTACGGCGCACGACGCGTTACGATAAAAATCTCCGGCCTAATGAATTTGTTATTCTAACATATGCTGATAGAAAAGTCTTTGTTTTTATTTTAATTTTTTATTTTTGACTTGGCAACATAATATATATCGATCTAATTTTATTTCTTTTTAATTTTTTAATTTTTTAAGATAAATAAATTTGATATTTATGTATTTTTATTAAATGTGATATTTCGTTGGTGAACTGATCAATTTATTATTAATTTGAATATCACCGACATTTTATGTACATCTTATGTATTTTGAACTAAGCATTGCTTAATACTTGGCATTTTCATTAAGCAATTATTTGATATTATTACGTATAATCGACGTAGTCAAATGATAAGATGATATAAGTTCCGAAAATTAGGAGAGAAGGTTAAGGTTTAAAATCTGGTAGAGGTAATATTTTTCTTTAGAATGAGACGTCGTAAAATTGAATGGTAACTAGGGATTTCGAAGTATAATTAGATATCTGTAAATTAATATTAAGTTAGCATCCATGATTAAAAATATCAAATTTATTTATTCCATGTCATATATACATATATCGATCGTTATTTACTTTTTAAAGGTTTAACTCTCTTCCAAGTTTTGTAATTTAAAGAATATATTTTTCGATAATTCTCTTCTGAATCCATATTAAACAACTTCTCAAACTTCTTTCGCCGTAATGTCTTTCATTATGCGAGAAGTCTTTCTTTTGATATTCCGATGGTGATATTCCCGAAGTCAATCCTGCGCAATAAATTTCTCAGGATAATTACTACGATCTCTTCGTCGATATTCAATCAGCGCGCATCCGTACACGAAAGGCTCCAATTAACTGGGACGCTATTATCTCCCGAAATTACCGCACACTTACGTGGATCGTCACACGGACGTACGACCGCGCTCGTTCCAGTGGAACGATGCGTGCATACCCTGGAAAGTGAAAGTCATCTGGCCACTGGCATCGTTCGCGATGATAATGACGGTGTTGTTATTGTTGTTAGTGGTGATGGCGTTGGTGTGATGATGGTTGACTTATTAATATGTTATCTGAGCGATCGCCATTCAATTATTAGCCCGGGCGATCCATCTCACCAACATAATCATGCCAGATGCGTTAATAAAACGAGTGATCATTGCATTGGTCGCATGAAATTCAGCATGCAAATTGTTTGTACGCAAGTCTGGCTTGTAAAGTGCGCAGGCGACTGGAAGGCGGAAATTTGACTTTATTTATTTGCGAAACCATTAAAAGCTACCGTTAATGTTTCCATTCATTGTAGATCGCCAATCTATGACGCTGTTGAAATGCGAAATAATCATCGATTCTTCAGAAATTTCGTCATTGATGCTGCATGTAGTTTGTTTCTGTAGGAACTGTTAGATTGTTTTAAAGATTTTTTTCTTAATGCATGTGTATGAATGAAAGTGCAAAATGAAATAAAATGCATAGAAGTGATTTATGAGATTATGAATACATATAGATAGCTTCAAAGTAATATTTAGAAAAAGCTAAAAATTTCAAAAAATAGTTATGTAAAAAGAGTGATGAATAAAGCATTCAAAATATTAAGGGGGAACACCAGGCCGAAAAAAGGCTATTTTCGTGACTTTTTTTTGTGAAAACTAATAGCTTGTATGAATTATTGTCTTTATATATTCGAAGTACATACATTTACGAAATTATTTAAAAAAATTCATTGAATAATATTAATATTTGTAGCTTTGGTGCTCATTGATGTGCACCTCGTCTAAAAAAAACATGGGTGCACGGACGCTCGTTTGAACGAGAGCTCTGAAATAAATTTTTTTTTTAATTTTAAAGTATATGAGTGTAGTTTCAGCTGCACGTGTGGATTTTTTGATAAAATAATTTTAGACAAAATGGCGTTGTTTTAAAAAAAGAGGTTGCGATTTTGCGACGAAAAACTTTTTTAAATGTTTTTCAAAAACTAATAATCCGATTGAAAAATTCGTAAGTGCAACTGAAGACAATTTTGTTGTAAACATTCTGTCCAAAATTCAAGTCATTCGGATAAAAATTGGCCGAGATATGTGAGCGCCCAGTTACGAAAACATGGTTTCGAGAAAAACGTGTTTAAAGTTTTACAATCGATTAATCTATGTAAAATGATAACATTTCGTAATGAACCAAAGTGCGTCCAATCCGAGTGCATATGAAGTGCCTTCTGTAACAATAGCAACTTCTTCGGCCTCGTTTCTGCTTTGCTTTCTTCGCAATCTTTCCTCACGCGTCGCCGCTTGCGCTCGGAGGTCTGCAAGTGAAAGCCGTTGCTTGTCCTTGTTGTCGCGAAATTGTGATGCTGACAGCCAATTCTAACTCCCAGCTCCATTATTTTTAATCGGTATATTCGTTATTAAAAGTACAAACAGCGATGCATGCAGCGATTTCTGTGACTCCAACACTTGATAACACTTCATGTTGTTTTTGGATCGATGCTCCAAATCATGTTGTTAAAACTCTCATTATTATTTTGAGTAAAATCACCCAAGCAGTTTTCAAATAATCTTTTTGTCACACAAATCTTTATAAATGGAAGTGATTGCATCGATGACAGTATCTGAAAGCGGTGCTTTGTGTGTGTAATCCTGACCACGTTCTACTCTATCACATATTTATTATAGTTCCGTTATGAATTTCAACATAATATTTTAAGGACATATTTTTAAGACTGCAAGCATCACAAAAATGCAAAAAAAAAAATCGATTTTTTGAACCCGTTACTGTATTTCTCGTTAAAGAAATTACAATGGAGCCTCTCTTACACGTGATAAAATATATCTGAAAGAATATAAATATTCGTTTATAATCTTGCGACAAGAAAATACAAATTGAAAACAAATTAATTCGTATACCAATATATTTGTCTATATATATTGTTATGCTGCCATTGCCAGAGTTGAATCACGAAAATCCTGAGATTATTCCTGAAAAGCGTAAAAGAAAGATGACGATCGTTAAGGGTAATAAATAATGTATGTATGAGGGATTAAATTGCAAATGAGTTTCTCGCGATGCTCATTCGTTGATTTCGTTATTTCTTCCGCGACGGATCAGCCGATTTTCGCCGGACGGCCGGTAAATCGCACAAAAATTTCGCAAGGAGAATCGCAGCATTGTCATTGTAAGCGTACTCGTTCATATATGCGCGCAAAAAGCGGCTGCGTTAATGACGGCTACCCGGGCTTTATCCGCCGGGTTCATCGATCATTCCTAACGACATATGCAGATCGCGCGCTTTTTTGCGCGTATGAAATATTTCTTTGTGTACGCACGTCGTACACAATGATATGCAAAGCGACGTTCGGTCGGGCAAAAAAACGGATAAGTACTTTAGGTCTCCCGACTTTCTGATTAAAGATGATAAATTTATCTTTTATATAAAATTGATTTTAAGCAGCGTTATTATTCAAGCGTTCGATATTGTCCGTTATCCGATTCAATAGACATATATCTTAAAATCTAAGCAAAATGTAGAATTGATATGTTCAATATTATTTAACTCATAGATCAGTTTTTTCATACATATACACATGTTTTTTTTAATGTCAAATATCTATTTATTTTATCTAAAATATTTGTTTATTTTACTTTCTGTTTTTATTATATGAAAATCAGTATATTTATTTATTATTTTATGCAATTCTTTATATGAGAAAAATTCATCTTTTAATGTAAATTAATATAATCAATTTTGTTAAAATCTATGCTGTGAGAGAAAAAAAGAGATAGAGAGAGAGAGAAAGAGAAAGAGAGAAAAACATAAATATAAGCCAATAAATTAAATTTATATAACGTGTTTCATAGGTACAATAAGGATCTATGTTATATTCTATTCCCAAATAAGCATCTTTTGCTTTAGAGATACTGATATATATATTAAAATTAAATATTTCAAAAAACAATGCATTTCCGGAAATAAATACTTATTTTTTGATAAAGAATGAGATAGTACTATATCTACATAAAATATCCTACAGATCGTCTTTGGTTTCTAAACAATGTTCTGTAGAATCGTAGATATGATAAGTACTGACGTAATCGTAGATATAATAAGTATACAGATATAATAAGTACATAATTGTAAATATAATAAGTTTCATTCCAATCATACACCATATTCTATTTTAGAAAGAGGAGAGAAATTTTGATAGAACTGTCTTTTTTCTCTAATTTAAAAAGCAAAGAGAGAGATAAACTTATTGAATACATGAAGTATCCAACTCCGTCTAAAATTAAGATAGGGAACGCAAAGTTCTATACTTATTATATCTATGTGCAGAACAATGAGGACAAGGTTTGTGCGGAAAATACAGCGTAAGTCTACTGCATCAATCTGTTTAATTGGAGCGCGCATCACAAGTCGAGAAAAAAGAAGAAAAAAAAGAAGGTAATGATGAATAAAATTTTGAAGAATATCATACAAGGAAGATAATTACAAAAATTATAAATATACGATAAAGTAATTTATATATTAACATAATATATAAAACATATATTATTTTAATATACTATGCTATATTATATATGATAGGTGACAAGTTTAATCTAAATGCATTTTTTAATATAATTTTGAAAACTCGTATAATATTTTTAGCTTTCTTTTTGTTCTGTCACTTTTTCTTTTCTTTCTATTTTTTCTTTTGTCTTTATACTCTTTCTTCTTTATTTTCTTTTATTCATTTTCATTTAATTTATTGTTTACTTTGTAATTTATTGTAGCCAGTTTTTTTTATGACTATTGTCTATTTTTTCTTTTTTCTGCATTCATTAGTCGCTTAAAGAAGAGGAGCCACAGCAAATTAAAACAAATTATCCATCTATTGATTTATCTATTTATACATTTACATGCACACACAAAAGATGTGCACGCGCGCACACACATTTTTTTTTTTAATATAAAATTTCAACTTAGAGCGAAATAATATCTCAATTATAATAATTTAGAATTGTGATTTTTCATCAATTAACACATGCCAGAGTTATATTTGCGTTTCGATGTCATGCTAAGAACAGTTTGGATGCCGATCGATCAGTCGAAATGTATTCCTGGATGGCGTGGTTCATTCATAAGATACAATGGTATGCTCGCAGCACACGTTGCTACGCGTGGCACGCTCTGCTTTACGTTCTCGCGGTTGCGATTTCACACATTTACAAGTTAGTAAATATCTAAACGCGAAAAATACACGAACCAAATAGCGAGAAAGTGTTTTATTCAAACACTCGGCAAATAAGTAATTCTCGCATCGAGAAAAGTGCTTTTCTTTCTGAGAACAATAATAAGATTTTGTAACTGCGTGTAATTTTAATTGAAATATTCCACGTTTACATGCATAATTAATTTCAAGATTGAAATTCTTCCAAGTTAAAAAAAAAAGACGAATTCTTGGCTTTGTCAAATTTAAATTAAAATCGAAAATTTTGAGATATGTATTTTTAATAAAAATAAGATTAAAAATAGCTTTTAAAAATATATAATCTTAACTTTTCTTACTAGAATGATGTATACATTTAAGTCAATTACGTTAATTCTGAGAAATCGAATTCCTGGGTACTTAATTGATAGCTATTGTTTTCTTTCCGATTCTCACACATAACTGCACCGAATCAAACACGTGGTCGACGATGCGAAGATAAACGTTCGCGGTATCAGCAATTGCGTTTGTGATTAGCGTGTCTATCAGGCTTTGGTTTATTTTGCTGTAGAAAGATGTAAGCCGCCAGTCGGGTGAAATGCACATTCAAGTTCGGTCGCAGAAGGAAAGATAGATAAGATGCATTCCGCAGGCTTTCTATCTACGCTCTTGCGAAACCGTGATCATTACGTCAGTTTCATAATATATGATTGCTCGCGGGGATACTTTTGATATGCTCGATATATTATTATTTCAGTCACAAGGTGCAATACACGAACGATACTGCACTTTGCAGCTTATCTGTGTCAAGATTCTTTTACTTTGTACAAATCTAAATACTGGATTTACAGTTATATACACTTACATATTTTCTGTTTTTTATAAATCTCCGATTAAACGTACCTTACATACATTAATATCAAATTTGTTTTTCAAGAGAAGTTAATGCAGCTTTGTCATAATTACTTGTTATGCAAATTTTTTAATTACATATTACATTAACTTTAGCTATATGTTCATACTTTACGCAATGACCGTAAATGTAAATATATGACTATAGATAATTTATTGATTGCCTCTCGGTGTAGAATTTTATCATCAATGTCGCAGTTTTTCTACAGCAACGACACACGCGTATGATTCTTGATTAATATCAACTTCTACGTTTCAAACAGATTTCCGATTGGCTATCGGGCGCATTCGAAGTATAACAGTTTCGTAATGCGTAATTGCTGCGACTTATACGCTTTTAATTCCCGACACGTACGTCGTAATTGCATTACGTACGTAGCTGCAGCTTTTTTTCAGACTACACTCATATGTTACTCCGCGATATCTCGGGCAGCTTGTTTATAAAGCGTTACCATATACGCGGAAACGCGAAACAACGCGGCCGCTATCAGAGAGATCGAGCTATTTTCGTAATTAAAGCGGCGAAGGCGATCATACATTGTGCGGGCAAACACGATCAAGCTTTACATTTCTCTGATAACCACCGGCCGATAAGCACGGTGTCACGGAGTTTGTTTTTAATGGAAATTAAATTGGTGAAACGTAAAACACTCGAAAGGAAGAGATGGCGAAACTATTATGCATCTTGTTGATATATGAATTCCGCATTTAACTCCAGTTTATGAACGAAAGTGCTACGTAAAGTGTATAGCGGCTATATTAAGATTTTAACAACTTTTCAACAGCGTTACGATTTTTCTCAGACTGTGTCGCAAATTAACTAACTTTTTTTATATCGTTTATATGAAATGGAGACTTTAAGCGCCTATTGAAAATTTCTAGGCATGCCTCTGCTTTACTGTGATATGTCTTAGCCATCGATTTCTAGAGTATTGTTATTTTTCTCCTTTTTCTCTTCTTTATGTCTTCTTTTCTTTTCTTTTAAACTAGAGTTATTGCCATTATTGTTATCATTGTTAGTGATGTCTTTTTCTTTTTATATTTTCCTTTTTGGATGAGAATCTCTGATTTTTAAGCTGACTCTTCATATATACAAGCAATACATCTTAACAATACAACAACATATATACAAACAATACATCTTAGCAATACAACAATATATATATACAAGCAATACAATATATACATCTTAGCAATACAACAACATATATACAAACAATACATCTTAGCAATACAACAACATATATACAAGCAATACATCTTAGCAATACAACAACATATATACAAGCAATACATCTTAGCAATACAACAATATATATATGCAAAACATCTTAGTAATACAACAACAATAGTATTTTTAATAAAATTATTATTGTCGTTATATTTATTTATTCAATATATAATATTTACGTATATACTGCAAATTATATACATAGATTACATGAAAAATGTCAAATCATTATTATTGTTATTGTGTTTATTGATTTTATTATGTGTTTACTATATATATAATATAATATGCTTAAATTTTCGTAAATTACAATTTTTGTAGCTCGCATATGCTTTATTGTATCATATTGTTTATGAAACATTTAATAAATATTTATTTATTTAATGATTTATTTAATGATTTATTTAATGATTTTATTGGCGAGTTTGCATTGATGAGTTGATCAAGAGATTTTATCTGCTCAATAGATTATTAGCAGAAAATCAAACGTCGGATCTAACGTATATAAATATATGAAGTAGAAGATGGATTTGAAGCTATGTCTTCTATTGGTAACACGCGATAAGTGAGCTAAGAAACGTGGAGAGGATCGAGAGGGCAAAAGTGACGGACATGCGTTTGTACTTATAGTAATCTCGATGTATGATAGAAAGAAATATTTACTACCGATCGTAAAAGCCGGATGATTTACAATTAGTGTTGGTAAATGAAAAATAATTCTACGATGACTCTTCCGTGTATGACGCAAGTGAACAACGACTCATCGTACAATCGTCCAGTAATTGCGATCGTAAGGCACGCACGCGCTTAAAGAAACTTCAGTAGAAATAATCCTTTTCTTTTTACACGCGATGCTCGATGTATAATATCGATAATAATTTTTGATTGTAATTTTAAATTTATCTTACATAAAATCTAAATTTTAATTTAATTTAATCTAAATTTTAATTAAAATATAAATTTGAAATTTTAATTGGTAGATATTAATGCATAATGTAATGAAAAGATTGAAAGATTTATAAAAATTTCAGTGATTTTCACAATATTTCTTTCTATAAATATTGCAAATGTTTTTTCGAATTAATGAATTACTTTTTAACTGCGTAAAATTCAAATTACATGAAAAAATGTATAAATTGAATTACAGGCAAAAAATTTTGTAATATTCGGCAAATGCGATAAAATATACGATAAATATGCAACATAATGTCACGCTAACATAAATGTTCCACAAGTCGATTAGTATTCAACGTTAAACGAACTCTGTAAAATGAGAAAAATTTTGTGAATTATTTATTTAGTAGATTATAGACCTTTCCACAGTCGTACCGTTATCGGCCGTATATCACCGGGAGGAACGCATAACGCGTGTGCATTCAACCGAACATTAAGTGTCTCGACGCTTGTAAAAGTCTTGAAAAATCAAGAATCTCGCGGGACATTTCGGTCCGGTAAAGACCGACACGCGGATAAAACAGTCGTAAATCGAATGATGTTCGGAAAGTTCCGTTGTAAAGCATTTTTGCGAATAAACCGGTTGATATTGATGTATGATATAGCCATATGTAAGTATACTCAAAGATGTAGGTATCGCATGCGCTTTCTTTTGATTATTCTTTTCTAATCTATAGCGGTGCAGTAAAGTGACTCAATTGTAATTTCGGCTGAGATCGAAATATATAGTCAAAAGTTTGATGTTTGCACAAATTTTTCCTTCGATCATCCTTTTTCATCGTCAATCTTTAAATAAAACTTTTATTAATAATGAATTTTTAAACAAAAAGAGATCCGGGAAAAAATTTTTCATAGGAATATATATAAGTATAAACATATAAACATATATAATTATATATAAAACATGTCCATATATGTTCATATATTCTTCTTCCTTTGGTAAAATTACTGTTTGATGCAAAAAAATAATAATAATGAGAAAACAAAAAATAATTAAAGGGATAATTTTATATATTTTGTAAATAATTATATATGTTTATATATATTTATATACATTCTTATATGAAAAATTTTTTCCTGGGAGGGAATCCAAATGATTCAGTCTCTTATTTCTAATTTTATCGTTAACGTCGCAGTATTATTCCATTATTTCGAAAGTTAGTATCGTACAAGAGAATTAACGCATTCCTCGTGTCATTTGTTGAAATCAAAATCTGTATTTGAGATCAAATCTGAGTATTTATTTAATTTGTATTAATTGCATATCTATTACAGAAAAAGAGTGTGTGAACCTGAAAACAGAAGAAATAAACAAGAAGAAAAAGAGAAAAAAGCAAAAAGAATAAGAACTGGAAGGGGAATGGTAAGCAAGAATACCAGGATAAGACAAAGTGTCTCTGTCATTAATCAAGGATAAAAGAACGAAAGAGAACCTTTGCAGGCTCATTTTCCGGCATTGGATGTCGGACTGTCGCGTCGACCGCGGCGCAGAAGGGCAGAAGGTGCAAACATTTTGGTATGCGCGAAAAAGTGATATACGCTGACATCTCCGAAGAAAAGTTAAACATTAAGAAGGAGCGAGAAAAAAAGAGAAGATTTATTTCTATCATAGGGTAAATATTCTAAAAATATACTAAGAAGCATGTACAAAAGAATTTAAAATGACTGTCATTACTGAATAACAATAGATATTAAAAATAAAAAGAGAGAAAGTAGAGGCATTCTGAGGGATATGCCATCATAATAGATATATTAGTATTACGTGATAAATAAATTAATTAACATTTGGGCATATGGTTTTCTGTCTCTATCATCTCTCAGATTAGAAGTTATCGAAGGAATAATTGTTAATACATTTTGTTAACAGCTTACAAATCAGAAACCGGGATGGCGTAATGCAAATAGTTCCTCGAGAAGTATCTGACTATCAATATTACACGATCACGACTAATCGAACCAAAAAAAAGTAATCAAATACTTCAATTTTCTTTTTCGGGGAACTATTCGGCAGATACTATACTTTCGTACTGTGTCCGGTACTATTCGATACTGTCAAATTAAAGAAGCATCTAAAAAATTCAACGTCGAACATCTCTAAGGTATTATTTATTATTATTTATCTTCATAATTTATATAGTATTGATGTAGAAATAATAAAATTTTTATTATTTTAAAATCAATAATTGATTTTAATATTTACACCGCCGAAGCAAATAAATGTCTTTTTCTATAAGATATATGACTTTAATAAAGCAAATTTCAAAACACCTTAAGTATGCATTTGGATCAATTTTGGAAAAATTAAATTTAGCACAAAAAAATAAAAATGATTTAATTATTTAATTCTAAGCATCAATTAGATTTTTATATAAATTATTTCTTAAATAAATCTTTCGCAGTAAAAGGTTTCTGAATTTAGAATATCGGTTGAAAATTATATAAAATATGGATTAAATTTTAAATTAAATTGTTTTATTATTAAAAGCGCATTTTTATCTTGCATCGGCTTGTAGCTTTCTATATTCAATTATTGATTTTGTAATCTTCAAGCCTTAATCAATATAAATTACGCATTTATTAATTTATTTTTGTATAGTAACTTTAAACATATTTTATTTCTCTTTACACAAAATGTTAATTAATTTTTTTATTTATATAATACAAATTTGTATGAGTATTATTATAAATTATTGAATATTTTATTGGTGGAATTTTATGATGGAAATATAATCTGATTTTTATCAACTTTATTATGTATCTTTTTTATAATAAATTATATGTAAATCATAATAAACATTCTTTTGAATATATTAAATTAATTTTTAATTTTAATTGTCATGAACTTCACGATTGAATAAATATAATAATATCGAATAGGCTATTTTTATTGGAATTTTCGTGGCTTTTATCATTTCGACAATAAACAACATGTAGGGGTTGCTAACGAAAGGTTTACGAAATAAATGTAAAAATATTTTACATCGGACGATTGCGCACGCTAAGGTCGATTGAACAATTCCATTAGCGGCGAGTTTTACAAGATAATACCTAATTTGTTCATTACGAATGGTGCATTAAAATTTAAATTTTAATCGTCTCCGATGAATCCAGTATAAAAAATGTAACACATAATGCGTCCGTTACGAATTACATATTTAAATTTTCATGGAAAATTGGACGGTCAGTAACCATTAAAAATGTAATCTTTGATTCCCGGGAACTGCATAAAAATTTCATCAACTTATATACATGAATTATCAATATCATGCGCAATACGTAAATTATAATAAACCAATTTACTTAATCACTATCTTGAATATATTTTCACATTTCTAAAGAATATTATGTTTGTTAAGCAAAAAAAAGACTTGATATAATTTAATCATATACAATTTGCAAATATTAAAAAATTACATAAAAATAGTTAGAAGAACAATACAAAGTAAATAAATAGATTTATCCATCATTGAAATTCTCTAGTAATATTCCACATAGTATACTAGAATAAAACAAAAAGTTTTTTAATGCTCAATAAAATTTTTAATAATAATTAAATTAAATATCAATATTAATACATATATTTAAGAATGTAAGATATTTAGTTTAAAGAAGAAGAAAAATCGTGTTTGAAACAGTTATCGAGTAATTATCGGTATATGATTCGATATCACAGGCTTTTAACGTACATTAATATTAAATCAGTGATCTGTCGAAGACAAAAGAATGTCGATCAAAAAGCGTTCTATTTATTTATTTCGTATCGCATATAGTCGCTTTGTTTCCTTACAGCTAATAGGACATTTGTTTCCTTATAGCCAACATTGCCACACTTTCAGAAACAATCGAGGACGCCAACCGCGAACCATCAAAATAAGATAAGCAATAGTGCCTCTCGCGCGTCAAGTACATATAGCACTCTATTATTTCGTGGTCTCAGTCCGACGTTACCGCGTGCTTCCAGGTGTCACTTCTATCATGACCCAAGTACTATGAAATTCTTTAACGCGGTGTACGCGAAGTTTCCCCTGTATCTACTTTTATTTGGACGCTTAGCTTTCATTTGTTGGCTCTCACTTCTGACAACAGCCATTGCGTAAAAGGGTATCTGTGACGATCCTATTTTGAAGCATCGAACAATTGTACTACGACCAGGTTATTCGCCGTAATTTAATCCCGGCGATAAATTCGGACACGATTGAATCGAGGACCTTCAAGGAACAGAGAGGCAAGGAAGCGTGAGTGTGAAGACTGAGAGACTGGTGAAGGTGAAGTAGTGTCCGAGGGTAGAGTGACGAGGAGTGTGAGCACGATAGCCCCGCGGATCGTGATTCTCAAGGGGACGGACGCCATGGCGGCTTCTTCGTCCTCGTCGACTGGCGGAGAGCAGCAATACTCTCTTAGATGGAACGACTTTCAATCGAGCATTCTAAGCTCTGTACGTCAGCTGAGAGATGTGGAAGACTTTGTCGACGTCACGCTCGCCTGCGACAGCTGCAGCTTTACCGCACACAAGATCGTTCTTTCGGCATGCAGTCCGTACTTCCGAAACCTGCTCAAGGTCAGTGCGTTTTTTTTTATATCTTTTTATCTTTTTCTTAAAATTGCTTTAGCTACGAATTCTCAAAGCTTCACGAACGACAGACGTGAGCGGAACTGTTAAATTATTTAATGAGTTCTCTAGTCGCGAAATCAAAGTTACTCTAACATCTAATGATTTAGTTTAACTTAACATTCCTAATTTGTCAATAACGAATGTTTCAACACAGTTATTAATATTTCTGAGTGTGTAATAATGATAACGAGAGAAAGAGAGCACAACTGATATTATTGTGCATGCGTTTTGTATAATGATAATCTTGATAAATCTTGAGATTTATCAGAGATTTATCTCAAGATTGATAAATCTTGTTAGTAAACACTGGAAAAATGAAAAGAGAGAAAAAAATTTGAAGTATGTAATTTTATTTACCGTTAATAATACGATCAATATAACTAATCATAAGAAAATTACAACAAAGGATTGTAAGAACATAATTTTGGCTTAGCTAAGGTCGGTATCAATTTTAGCAAAAATTTGTAAAACCTGTTGGATTTCGCAGCGATGCATTATTAAATCACAGAGTCAAGGAATGTAATTTAGCGGTCACTGCATGTGCGAGTGATGTGTAACTCGATCGTAAAGTAGGAAAGTCGAGTCAGGGTCGCGTATGACACAATGTGTGTGGAAACGCTGCGATGGTGTAACGAAATCATAACTGCTATTTGTGAAATGCACTACTTAAGCTCTCTCTTTATTTATGGAAACTGATATCTTCTTTCTTCAAGATTATTTACACTATAACTTATCTTATAAAATTATCTCTTGAATTTAATAGCTAGTTCCGAACAAACAAACATACCGCTCCGTGATAATAATCAAATAATCTTGTTTAATATCTATTAATATTTATTTTTAATTATTTTTCTAAATTTATTTATCGTAATTCTCTTTAAAAATATCTATCAAACTGCGCACACAGATGTCAAATTTAAATGTGACATGGTATTTATTGATGACTACGAATGCGTCATACAGAATTGAATTTGGAGCCGATATATATCATTAATTTTAGCTGCTCTAGTAATAATTTCTACCTCCGATCGTCTGGTAATCTTAGATCGTTAATGGATGTACTCAGTAACGCCGGTATGTGTTTTATTCGGCGCTTTAACTTTCTATAATAAGATTTCTCATGAATAAAAAAAATTTAAATCAAATATAACTGCATGAAAAATAATATTAAAAAAAATACGAATTATATAAAATGAAAGAAATTATGTTCAAATTATATAAAGTTATATTCTTAGTAATGAATATTTTTTATTGTATTACATATCTTATTGAATGTTGTTTTTTTTTTCAAAACTTTTGCCTCTCATTCATCTAAATGTTTATTCTAGAGAAGTTTTTCTTTCCTTAGAAAACGACAGAAATAATGCTAGTCTTCTCACATGGATTGTCATGCTTTAGTCTTCTTTCAATTTGTAGTTAAGATCGAGACGTTTTTTTAACGCCAACCGCCGTCAGTTCTTCTACGATCGGTTAGATCCGCATGCTTTATGTGAACAAATAATGGGGAACGATTTCTTTCGGTATTATGATTTCGACGAGGGTCGGAGAAGTTTTATAACGCTCGGGTAGATAAGTTAAATGCAAATTGTCAAAAGGGAATAAAAGAAAATCTGAAGAAAGAAAGTAGGCATTTCTCGGCGAGGAAGGGTAGATAGGAGGTAGATATCACACGCCGCGAAGAATTCGTAAGTTGTGGTTTCCTGTTTATCTTGATATCTCAGTTGAAAAAATGAGATAACACGTAGCAGTAAACTCGTAACATTCTTCATCGTTATATTGCAATACATTGCCGGAAATAGTAAATTTAATAACATTAATTTTACAGTTATATTATTAATGTATTTAGCAACTATTATAAATAATGAATTTTGTGTTCATATCACAGTATTGCCGGACATTTGTGAACATAAATTAATCTATTAAAACGTTTGAAATTGAGAAGCTTAAATATTAACGATGTTGGAATAACAAAATTTAGAAGATATAAATATATGAGTCTTCTATGTGTATAAATGTTTTACAAATATAGATTTAAAACATAGATATGTGTGTGTGTGTATGTTACAGCATGGAAACGTGATGCTTCTGCTGTTCTATACTTTTAAAAATAATTACATTATTTTCCTTACGCCTTAATATTTCTCGAGTTTGCAATATATATTTCGATACCTCGTGCAAAATTAAAATACCCTCCACGAAATTCTATTAAAAAAGAACAATTTTTATATTTTTAATTTCATTTCTTCTCAATTTTTCTTGAATTGTTTTATAGATGAAGTAGTTCATATCCTCATTCCTGACAGACATAAAGCGCATAAGTGGGTGAAAGTAACTCTAGAGTCTTATTTCGCGCATTACCGCAATCGCGAAATTATAATAACTCTGGTAGTAATTATATACTATAATTGATTCGCGAACAGACACGCAGCTATCAGGCCGGTTATTGCCTCATAAATCCCGGACGTTACAAATCATCGTAAAATCATCAAGAGCGATTGCATGCTGCTATCCTCTCAGAGAGAATTGGATTTCGAAAAAATATATAAATAACTGCAATGCGGTATTGAATTATGAAAGAAACAATAATTAATATTTATGCAATGCTAATTATTAGATTTTCCTTGACAAACCGTGACATCAAAAGGACAAAAATGAAAATAATATCACGCAGGATAATAACGCAATTATCACAATTAAATATAATTGTTGAGATAAAACATATTATGTGATATATAATTTGATAACTTCATGTCTCTCTGTGTCACGGGATTTCACGTTATAAATATCTATAAATAAATATTTAATTTAAAAGTCATTCCTACATCAGACATTTCGCTAAAAATCTGTCGTGACGCGAATTCTATCGAACAGAAATCCTATCAAAGCGATTCATCCCACAGAATTGTCGACGATATCCTTGTGTAATGAAGCCCACAAAGGACTTCCGGTTTGATTTGCATAATAACGTGGTGTTTGAGTCATCGCTAACGGAGATCCTCCCCTTTCACGCGGAACACAATCGATCACTTCGACATATTGTCGCGATGTCGTCAACAGTCGGTGATACCTCTTCGAGAACCTGTTTCCTCCGCATGCACTCGCTTTTGATCGGCCCTCATTATCACCTTCTTGAGATAACGTTCTATAGATTGTGCTCTCATATAAATAAACTTTCTTTCGAACGATCAAAGTCAGCATAGAAAGTTTAACAGAAAGCTTGACAAATAATGCCTTATTTTATTATCGCTGGTAATGCATAGTAATTAAAAAACAAATTCGATTTTACTTTTGATTTTACTTCTGATTTCTAGAATTATGAGAGAACTTTCAAATAACAAAGTTTGACAATCTGCTAGCGTGCGACGGTTTTATTCAATGTATCAATTGATTATGTATAATATCGAATAATCGAAAATTTCGTCGTACGTATATAATGTCGTACACAGGAGGATACAATATTATCGCCTCTTCTAAAATGCTGGCGTTTATTATGCCGCGTTTCGTCATTCTCGAGTATTATTCCGCGTTGAAACGACTGGTTGTCGTCCAAAGAATGACTCGGACGTGGAATGAAGCGGCCGACTTTCTAATTGACGCGTACCACTAATTGATTTTAAGTGTCGGGCAGTACTCGAGGCGAGTTAATAAAGCTTACACGTTGGCCAGGCTGTGCTTACGTCACGCTGTCTACGTGGACATACGATCATGCGATGGCGCAGGATTTTATGCCGTATCGCTTGAACCTCCGGATACACAATTACAATAAGGCCGATCGACTACGTTGTAACGATGAATGAGAGAGAGAGAGAGAGAGAGAGGGGGGGGGATATATATATATATATATCTGCAGCATTAACAGTTTTCTTACAACGAAGCGACAACAGGAGTTACCATTATGCCGACATTAATAGCAGACGGTCTACCGTATTACCCGCTTTTTGTTTGCCCACTTGCGCGATGACGTAGGATTCCGTATTGGTTTCGACGATCGCCTACTTATTGTTAGCGTATAAACAGCGCCGTGTATAACGCTTATGGCCGATACGACCTCGAACGCAGGCGTAATCAACGCCAGCAGAAAGAGGCTATAAAGAGGCGCTCTCGCGTGTACGTGAGAAATTTGGGGGAGTGATTAACGATAAAAATAAAAATATGTTTCCGCGGCGCATAGAACCGTGCTGAATCCTCCTCGTAGTAAACATCGCGATAACGAACTATTGCGTCGCAACAACGGAACGAGCGTTATCCCCGGAGTTATTTTTCCGGGAATATTTATCGCCACGCTGGACACTTTATTATATCATTTTCATTTTATTTCCCGTATTAATTATCGTGTAGCGTTAATCGGTCCGCCATTTGCCCGGCAAATAACATCGGACCGATAAGCTCCCACGCTCGCTCGCTCGCTCGCGACTCGTGTCCTTCCGAAAATATTTTCCGATTTGATTTAGGGCGATGCACGTGCGATGCGCAATGATAACGAAACCGTCCGAAAGCTCTGATAGAGGCGCACCTGAACGAACGGATGATTTATGCGCCGATGCATCGTCGTGTCGATTTACGGCAAACTCGTTCATTTGACTATCGGCCAGAAGTCCATGACGAATCGCCCGGTTATCGAACCGAACCCGCAATGATATTTGCCAAAACACGAATAGCGAATTGTATATAGCGAGCTTTGACGGTAACAAATGCTTCCCGCCATACGTCGTTCCGCTCGTAAGCGTCATCCTGTAAATCGCAAAAGCAGGATCGATCGTGTCCGATAGGATGTTCTCCACCCGGTGTCGATTTATTTTCGCTGAAATAAATTTGTCGAAGGGGGATAAATCTTTGCGCAGAGTCGCGAGACGCAAACTCTAACGTCCGATTTTACTGTATAAATATTATTGAGCCTCGCCTTTTTGCTAAAAGCCCGTAATGTTTTTTACAGGAAAAACTACACTGCATTCGAAAAATATACATTAAGCAAGTTTTGACTTTGTTAGAGCGGGATTCGGCGAGTGACACTAATTGCGCCGACTCTAATCTGTTAATTAAATCGGAACTGCGCCGGGGCCGAGGGAGTAGAGTGAAAAGTAGCGGAGAGCAAATCAGATGATTAAAGCGTGGACTAGATCAACTGACATTTACGGCGCTGCGAAGTCGCGGGAACGCGGGCGAGTAATGTTAATTTCTGCGCGCCGACACAAAGTATTTCATTTCCTTCGAACGGTCATCGTCGCCCGCGGATATTAATGGAACGTTAACGGAGTTATCTAACGCCGGACGGACCTTGAAAGGCGCGCTCCGCTTTGTCAGACGTTGATCGGCGGATTAACAGATCGAAGTGTCATGGAAACAGGCTTAACGAGTTTTCGCAGCTTCTTTGGTGCGCCGAGAATCTGCTAATGAGCGGCCCTATCTCGCGCAGCGGAGATTTAATGTAATTATGTGTAAGCTGCTTTTCGAATCACAGCGATACGTTTCACTTAATCTGGTAATTAATATGGGATCGATTTTATCTCGAAAGAATATGTCAGAGATGTCACTTCCCGGTTACAAGCAATTGACAATTTTTCCTTTTGCTTTCTTGCAAATTATGATTAAATATTAATTCGGTTCTTATCCGAGATTTTAGCGTAGCGGCAATTTCTCAGATAAACGTTATGAACCTTTAAATGAGACGTCACGATAATTTTTAACGGAACACAGCATCGGTCGGCGCATATTTTTTCGCGTCGCACTAATGATTTCTCTGCAGCATGTCGCGTGTCCATTGACACCGGAAAGAAAGTCCGCGAGCGACTCCTTCTCTTCGCTCTCCGCGTGAACGGCGGTGACAGCTCGATAAAGTAAGTTACAATGCTCGTTTTTTTTTTACTTTTTACTTACAATTCAGATTATTTTCAAACGTTCCTTCCTGTTGGATCCTGAAAAAAGCGAGCCGCTCATTATCGCGTTCGCGGGCGATGGACGACACGCGCGCGCGCGCGCGCGCGCGGCTATATTAATCGCGACGCTCGTTCGCTCGCGTGCGCGAGCATCACCGGCGGCGACGTCCCACGCGACGCGCGCGCGTGAAAATAATAAGAGCGCCGGAGACGCCGAGATAAAAAGTCCGTTATCTCGCCTCGACGGGTTTTTTTTTTTCAGTCGTAATTAACAAAAGTATGCGCGTTAAAACGGTGCAGCGGCTGGGAATGAAGAGAACGTAATGGTAGACGGGCGGAAGGAGATGATAAAGACGATTGATGCTTTATGAATAGTGATTGTTATCTTTCTCTTCGCATAATGCGGCCGCATCATATAAAATTGACGGTTTATGAGGAATAATCTAGCATTATCATTAAAAAAACTTAATAAAATTATCGATAAGTTCATTTATATTCGTTAATGTATTTCGATGCGCCGTGTAGAGATTTCGTCGACAGGACATTAGCTCGGAAGAGAACGTAGTAGATGACGGTGCGAGAGGGAATGTAAGTGTAGCTAGAAATAAGTCGCAAGAAATATAAATGAAGAGGGAAGAGGGAGGATGAAAGCGGAATGGGAGTGAGGCGGAGGATACACAAAGAGAAGAGTGCGTGCGCCGCGGGAAATACTAGAAACAACGCGTGCCGAGTGCAGGATAGAGAAAATCACGCTTGCACAATCCCATCGTCGTGCGGCGGGTGCTCCATATTCTATATTTAAAGAACGTTCGTAGGGCAGACTGAGATACGCACATACGTACGCGTGCATGCGTACTCACGCCGTGTCTCCCTTTCTCTTCCTCCCTGTGACCGGTCGCATTTAAATTTACCATCGATGCGCGCCGTCGTGTCGTTCCTGCTAGTCTGCGTGCGCGCGTTAGTAGCGCGTGTACACGCACGACTGGAAATATACGAGACGTGTGCGCGAAGTTTGTTTCCGGCTGTGCGTGATGCGAGGCGCGACTGTGTAGCAAGAATCTTAACGCCTAGCATCTATTTCTAGTTGAACAGCCTCACGCGCCGGATCGACATTAATATCATCGAGATTTTGATCGTTTCGGAGACGACATCGACTCGCGGCAGTTAAATTAACTCGTTAAATTTTTTGCAAACGACAGATTCTAATTAACTAGGAAGTTTGTAGGAAAACACTAACGATTTTGATAATTTAGATCAATAGACAATGCATATATTATGTATAAAATTGTTTTTTCTTTTTGTTAATTTCAAACGGACTTTACGTAAACGGAAATTTAAAGGCTGAAAAGGTCTATCTTACATTTGTATTTGAAAGTATTTGAAAAGAAATTGCGAACAAACTTATATGTTCTACGACTTCTAGCCGCGTTATTCGCGTGAAAAAGACCTAAGTGTCTAGCTATAAATCTAATTGCGAAATACGGCTGGTGATTAGGCTGTACTTGGAGCAAGTATCAGGGCGAGAACAACTGCGGCATAAAAGGCAATGAAAGTCTCGTCTCGAGTCTTGTCTCGGCACGGCATTACGTTTCCCCAAATAACGTTTTTGGTCTGTACGTCGCTTTAATTGCTCGCTCCCGTATATCGCCGTCCCTTCTGGCCTGCAGCGTGGTGATCTAGAGCGCACACGTTTCAAGTCGAGAGTGTTACACGTGCGCGCGAGAGGCGCTTAATGCAGACTTAAACGACTACGTCATCCCGCACGTTACTCATCGAAGAGAGTTCCTTTTGTCCCTCGCTCCTTACACTCCGTGCTATATCCTACTCTCTCGCTCTCCCGTTTCGTTCCGCCGTTAAGTACGGCGCTTATAAACACTGTAATTCACCGCTAATGGAGGGGAAAACGTGCCGTGAGAGTGGTGCCAGCGATAGCTCGGAAATTGATCGTAATAAGGAGTAAACCGCCTTTTCTTTTTCAACCCGTCTGCCACGACGACGGATGGCGATCGTTGAAGTAATTGCGCGAGTCGAGAACACGCGACAGTTCTTCCGATTAATCTCTCTGTAAAAAAAGAAAATAAAGGAAATAATTCTCTTTAATACAACGTGTTTCTTTTACATCCTGAATGGGTCGCAGGCGCGATTCTCTCGAGTCGAGTCCGGTCTCACAGCGAGAGTGAAGAACGCAATAACGTTTAGCGCAGCGATTGCGAGCGAGAGCCTAGTTGCGCGATTGCTGCTGATCGAGTACACACGTGGGCGTGCTGAGCATGACGCACGTAATCGTAAACAGCAGCATGACGCGTTGGGAGGCGGAAGAATGGAGCTTTGATTAGGCAGCACTCGACATCAGCGAGCGTCCAGTTCGACTGATTCCGAGAATAATACGCGACGAACGAGACTATTTCGAACGCACTGGATAAATGTTTCAAGACTCGTTGTTGGGCGTAGGTATCGGCGCGCTGGAGCTATATTTGACCGGGCAATAACGGTTACGAGTAGCTCGCCCCGTGGGGATTTACGTGACGATGCCTTGGGCGACAGATATATGTATCTCTTTCATACAGAATTCAAATGATTCGTTGCCATTTTTACGAATCAATAAATTACCAGGGGGAATAGCGACTCTCGAAAGCGTACGGGAAAGGTTGGGAGCAAAATGATAAGTGTGTTACGTTCGCAAATATAGCTAAAGCCATTTTTCTTCCTTTCGCATTGGTTTTTTTTGTTATTTTTTCCGCGTCTAAGTGTCATTTGTTAAATAATTAATTTTTGGATTTTTTTCCAAATTGTTTCGAAGACGCGCAATGGATGTTTACTCTTTGTTTTGTTTTTGTCGAACTTTTGATAATAATTGATTAATAATATCCGTATTTAGTGTATCATCACATTTATTCTATGACTTCGTTTCCGGTAATAATTCAAAGTCATCAAATATCTCTATCCATTCTCAAATTAACTTTACTGCACATTAATTAAGTATATACGTATATCATTAATTAACTAAAAATCTAGGATGCGACTAATCGGGTACGCGCTAATTATCATGTAGAGGAATGTGGCAATAGCGCTCGCACAATAATAACTATTGTTATATTATATCGAATTATCGTATGGCACGATAATGAATACGGCTTTACGAACTAATCGTAATGTCCATCGCAAATTACGCAACAATTCATCGCTCATGTTTTATTTCGATCTTCAAGAGTAGTCTTGAATCTCGAACGCCACGTGGAATCACGTAGCGTTGCTGCCGCGTTGTCGTAAAATAATTATTCCTTTCCAACCCTTAAAAAGCGTAATTAAATCGTTGTCGAAACACTGTAGACGTTTGTTATAATATTGATATGCGCTCATTTCCTCGACGTAATATAACACGTGGATATCCCAGGGGGTGCGACAGAATAGAAAAGAGTTTATCTACGTGAATTAGATTAGAGAGAAGAATGCTTTAATGAGGAATAATTGATTCTTAAAATCGGAGTTTTTACATTTGTACGGTTTATTTTAACGCAACTGAAAATTATACTGTATGTGTAAGTAACATTGTTGCGTTTTCACTCTCGTGCAAGAGCGAGCGCTCTTATTCGCACGGTCAATTATTTCGCAGGCGACAGCAAGTTTTGCTCCCGTTTCAGGTTGCCAATCGAGGGCGGCCCCGCGTCGAATTTAGGCGGACGTAGTACATCTGTCGACCATAACGCCATCCGTCCACCGGATCGTCGCCATAAGTACCCGAGCGCATACACGAGCGAGCACCATGGGCGAGACGTACGCGCGGCAGATCTTAAAATAAGATCGGCCACCGCGACCGCGCGCGCCGTAATAAATTTCTCCGCGTTGCCTCCTCCCGCATCCTCGTCCGCTCGCTTCGCTCCTTCGTGAAGTGCCACCGAACGAGAGCGCGGGGTGGCGAGAGGTGGCGGAAGAGAGAAAAAAAAAACGTACCAAGCGTGAGTCGCGCTGGGATCCGAAGAACGGAGAACGACCTCCGTCTCCCCCGTCGTGTATACGCGCTCACATCGCGCGATGCTATATATGTTACGATGTAATTCAAGAATTTGACCGCTCGCCCGTGATGACATTCAGGCGGAATTAAAGATGCGAGCTGGCAACTGCCAGGCTTAAAAAGCACCATCACCAGACTAGAGAATATTTTTAAAAATCTTTAATTTGACGCGAGCGTTTTTGGCTTTGTTTTTGTTTTTTGTTCGATATGCGTGTGATTTGTTTAAATAAACATATTGTTTATTCTTATACACGACTTGTATTTATTTTATTCATATCTTTTTGTCTGAAAAGAAATTGTAGTTTTTAAGATATTCGAGATGAAATTTAAAATGAGGCACATTGTACGATGATAATCTTTGTTTCGTAAGGACGTTTCGTAAGGACGTTTCGTTCGAACTGATTCACGGATTTGTCCAAATGCGCGCTTCCTCCTTTCGCGCTTGCTTGGTTGGGAAACGACTGGTTTTCGGAATGTTACCTGAATCACTTCGAGATGACGAATCCGGTTAACGAACGAAAGCTTCTTCAATTTCAGCAATTTTTTTCCAAAGATACTTGCAATGTCACTATGTAAGAATGCGTTGTTTTCACGTTTCGCGTGAGTCTTGGGCGATGCATTCGACTTCAGGGGATTTCATCTGAATCACGCGATGCGACCTATTCGCGACTTTTGTCAATCTTCTCAGCACGACCTTTCTTGGAACCTCGTTGATCAAAGTAGATAGCTACTTATTAATTACCTAGCTTCTTGAATCTGAATCACGTATGTTGAATCATGTACAAATAACTGAAGCTCACAGAATTTTCAAGCCAAATATACGATTCTTGTTAGAGATATTTAAATTAAGTGGCATCCGGTTGCTTCTATCAACAATGCTTCTAACAAGAAATACTCGAAACTGAACACAATGTTCCATTACTGTTATAAGCGTCTTGCGATTAAGATCACTTCCAAGGTTAAAATATAAAATTTCTAGAATCATTAATTTGAATAATTTTTTATTTTATTTTTATTTGGCTGTGTGATAGTGATATGAGTTCAAAGTTGAAGTAAATACATCCGTTCCAGAAAACACGTTCTTATTTCCAATGCTAAAATATTTCCTTAACGGCGAGGTTAGTATTGCATGGCCTCTCGAGCATCTAATATCACTATCCGCATCAGCATATTCTGCAATACTTCTAAATTCATTCACATCTACGAGTTCCCTTATCTCGACCGCTTGATAAACATTTCCTGTTCAAATCTTCTAGTTCCGTAAATACGCTCCGTTATTTTACTCGTGTTTTGCCAATTGTAACATGCATCGGCATTGCAGAGAGTCATCACATATATTGCGGTATTATTTGGTTCGTTGCGTCCTGTGCAAATAATAAATCGCTTCACGGCGTCGTTTAATTGCTCATTATCATCAATTTATTAATTACCCATCGCTATCGGTATTTTGCAGACACCAAATTTTTTATTCGGCCACTCCTTACACTCACATTGTTCATTGCAAAATTCCAGTTCTACACGATTTTCTCGCGAACGTCCATGGCGATCAGCACACGCACGTGCATCCTGTGCCTAGACGTTCGCACGCACACGCGTACACACGTTCTCTACTGGACACTGTGTAACGATCCGTTAATAACGTTACCGTTAACCACGCATTAGTGGTCACCGCGGCTATTTGCATATCGGATCGGTAATTTCCAACCGGCGGGAGAGCGAGTGCGAGTGTACGTGAACGTCCGTGAGTGCGTATGTCCGCACGCGGACTTGATACACGCACGCTGATTCCGCTGGCCGCGCGAGGCGTCTCGCCGGTCATCGCGCTATAAATCGGCCATTACGGTGATTTATCCGTCGTCGGATCGAAGGCGTCGCTGCCGAAATGGACACCGTGCGCCATGAATTTAAAATGCGCGAAGATCGATTGGGCGCGATAAGCCACCTAACAGTACGCGGCGAGCTAACTATCAATTATCTCGATGTCGAATAGGTCTGAGACTTTGGAAAGGAATGAGTATCCTCTTGGAGCGTATCTGGACTTTGGACCAAGTGTTTCGCGATAATTTTGCTCCGGTGCAATTAAGGATCTGATATGGCATAATCCGCGCCGCGGAGCTTAAGTAGATGATAATGCGTTAGTGGATAGATCGTGATTGTTTATTGTCGCACGTGAAAACGTGTTTAAATTGTTTGAGAAATGTAAACGAGTATGTATAAAAGTATCGATGTTCTTCTTTTCGATAATTACCTTCATCACGAAGAGAAATGAAGAAATTTGAAACGAAATATAATTGATGAATTTATACGATACGTCTGCACGCCTATAATATTGCAAAATATTTGTGCAGCAACAATTTCTTATTAACAATAGCATTTTACGAATATTAGCTATTAATATAAAGCCAGTGGTACGTAAAAGTGCTAATGCCGGGCACTTGTTCCGACGCAACTAGAAAATTCGCAAACCGCGATGCCGGACGCAGATAACGCCAGAACACCAGACATGTATTATTAATGGATATCTCTCGATTATAAAAGCGACCGGCTATTATATCCGTGCGAACGGTTCTAGGTAACAGGGCTAACAATAAAATTCGCTTCTCGCCGCAGCTTAATTCCTTGACTTTTCGATGCATTTTGCATCCCGCTCAATCACCGCCGCCCCCCTCCTGCGACTTGCCCCCTATCTTTTAAAATATCCTGCCCTCGAGTACAGCGTATCTAAATATATCATTCGACTCGTATCAATTCTAAATAGCAGCGTGAATCGCGAAAGAGATAGAGACAAGGTCGATAAAGGAGCTGGAGAACGTACCTTCCTCCCTTTCCCGTCCTTCGGTTAAAACCGTGACATTCTTCTGTCACGTGTGGTCTGTACTCGACCTATTATTAGGACTTCGGAAATCTTCGATAGCATTATTCAAACCCGCGCGTTTAAAGCTAGCCCGATTCTGAGTTTGATTTGTCGCTTGATTCAATGCTAATGCAGCCTGAGAGTTACAAGCGCTAAACACGTGGTGCGAACATGAGCAAAACGCGTATTGGATTTTTATGTGCAATTCAGCAATACTTTGTCTTGTCAGAACCAGTTATACCGCGGAGTAGTAATGTTTCCTCCTTCCTTGCAGATAGAGCAACGTTAATAAATTTATGCATATCTATTAGACACCATTCGACGAGAGATTTAACTTTTTATAGAAGCGATAGAGGAATGAGTTTAAATTTCTTTCACTCTGACTTGAAAAGCAATATTCGCCACGTTGTTCCTTTTTCTTTTGGTATCAGAGATATAGGTGTTTGCAGGAATGAATTATACTGTGAATGCAACGTGTTTATCTGTAGGAAGAATATTCATTAATTTGCGACGCGCTCGCTAGCCGGTATTCTCGTTTTTCATTAGTGCGCGCGGATGTACTCGCATTACGCTTAATGTCACGCGCCTAAGCGGCGCACATGCGGCCAGCAAATTATCGCTGGTATATAATTGTGCTGTGTGTGCGCGTATGCGCTCCGTCTTTTCTGTCGGAGCGCGACGCAGCGAAATCAACGCCGTACAGAGAGGCGTTATACTGCGCGCTGACGTATCCGCGAAATTATACTTCATTTATATTGCCGCTGCGCGCAATCTGCTGCATTCTGTTAATAGAAACATAAAACAAGTACCTCTTGCGTTCAGTTCAAATAGTATTCGTGTGAAGCAATTTTCTCTCTACAATTTTAGGGAACTTTGCACTAGCTCCCCAACTACGAGCAAATTAGACTGAAATAATTTTAATCGATGGATTTTTGTTTGCATATTCTTAGTTAAAAACTTATTAACAAATACATTTTTAAGGCGGTCATGTTATCCATCTGTAATGTTTCATATAAACCTGCTAATGATAGGAAAGTAACGTGTTTATGATTCGTCGCACATAGTTCATCTCTCTCGTTAAATTACAAGCAAGTTGATTTTTGAAAGTATTCGCGATTAAAGGATTTTTTTTCTCAGTGGCGTTCGAGTTGCTCAATTCGAATTTCCTCCTCTTACGGAGACATCATCTTTTGCGTATAATCTTATGCGCATAATTATGTAGGATTACATTGCGAAGCAACTTCTTTTTTTTTTTTTACTCGACAAAGACAGACGCGCCTCGCCTTTCGGTGTCCTGTTCTCTTTCAGTGCTCGTATAACGAAGCGAAAATGTCGACGCGCGTACCGAGACGCATTATGCTGCATGTATTTTTATCAACGGAAGTGCGTCGTTGTACGTGCGCGCATTCCTACTGCGGCTGCCTGGAAAAGGCGACGCCTGGAGAAACGCGCGCGATGCACATTTATTATCTTTTCCCCCTTGCAGCATCGGCGTCGCGATCCAGAATTCACGGTAAATCAATAACGGGAAGATCGATAGCGTCGCGACGGTGATGATTACATCGTTATCTCGCGAATGAAATATTTTGCAATAGTGTAACGTTGCGACGAACGCTCTATCGGTTACGCATAGGCAATGGTTCATTAATATCTGATTGGCGTAATTGTACAATGGCATGTAATGTCGTTGTCTGTGTAATCCAAAGGGAGTTAGTAATATGAAAGGATTGCTTATATAAATCATATCTTTCATAAATCCAAAATTAATTAGATAATATTTCTTTAAACACTTTAATATTATGAAGAAGACCAAAGTGGTTTCCATTGTTTCCAAGTCTGTCATTATTTTCTAGTGTAATGTCGATGATAATCAAATATTTTGATGAGTATATATGTATATAATTTCAAGATATAATATTAAAAATAAACGAAATATATATATGTGTAGATGTGTATGTGTGTAATAATGGTAATCTGTACGCTCAATATATTTGCCTTGACACAGATAAAAGATAACAAATCCGCTTAATTCAGTCAAACAAAATTTCGATGGATTATCAGTCATGATAGTTGACGATCTAATGATTAATCTTTTTATCTGTCACTGTATCTTGTAAATCTAATTTATTGCCATCGTTACCAGCGTGCGTGAATTGATGTTGGCAGTCGGTTGTTAAAAAAAAAAAAGCAGGAAGTTAGTAACTATGTGCGAGGTTTGATCGATATCCATGCCGCTATTATCCTACGAATTGGCTGGATAATGTGAGGAAAGTTTAATACATGCGTCAGTGAAACATCAGACATTGAGATAAGCAGATAAGAGAAGCGCAAACGCGTATGTGTGTTGTGGGTACATTCACGTACGTGAATTCCTGTGAAGTAATAGATTCGAATGGACGCGAGTAATTCGCGGTATCAAAACAAATCAATTATTAACAAGTCTTGAATTATTTAAATACTAAAACGTTTGAATATTTTAATATTCAAATGCGAAAATTAATTAATACATGAATATTCACGAATGGGAATTTTTTCCGTATTTATAGCTGTTTATAACTGTTGTTTTACTTATTATGAAAAAAATAATATTAAAATGTTAAATACGAGTTTGTAAAAATAATAATATTGATTGAAATATTATTAAGGAATTAATATAATCTGGAGGAACTTTAACGTTTTAAGTGACATCGAATATTGACAGTTTTAAAAGTTTTAATCATGTATATTAAATATATAATAAACAAGTCGAACCCTGCACTCAAATAATTTCAGCAATTTTGCGCTCGAACGGACATACGATAACGTTAATTCTGTATTTGGCTAAAAGCTGAATTTCCAACGAGTTGAAACTTCGTTGCACACCATGCTCGCCATCGCGCACGATGGTGTTTTCAACGATGGAAATGATGATCGATGATTCGCGCTTTGCCCAGCATATCGATCTTCCGCAAACGTGCGTCGAACCCATCGCTACTTACGCGCGCATGTACGTGATGCCGCCGATATGTTTTACGAAGCCACGACTGCTGGCGTGCACACCGCATAATCGGATCAGAAACCATGCAATCGTATCTACTTTTCTACTTACGGTTTAGTTAGGGTGCTTCGCGCGCATGCGATACCGCGATGTATAGCCGTTGTACGCGATTACGTATCCGATGTTCGTGACACTTGGCGTTCTTTGTAATGCGCACGCCATAAACTGTAGAACGACACCCCTGTATTTTCTTTCGCGTGCAATTTAAAGCCACCTTCTCTCGCGTGGAACAATTTGGAGTTTCATCAAAATACCGGCGCGACGTAATTTTTCGTTGCTCCTCGTTTCAACATACACACAAGGTGGGCCATTTTAATCCATCCACGCAAATAACTCCGAAAGTATAAGAAAATATATGATAGCGAAAAATAACTCGTACAAAAGTTGTAGGGTTCAAAGGGAGGCAACCGTTGATGACCTTGAACTTGACCTTGAAGTCGATTTTCAAAGTCATTTTAAGATTAACAAGTACTTTTTCAATGGAAACCCGTATTTTTGATCCCGGATTTGGAAAGAGCACAAAATTTTGCGTAAAAAATATGTACCATGTTAGGGCCTAAAAGTGGACCATAGGGGACTTTTAGACGAAAACAAGTGATTTCATTTTAGCACTACTTTTAGCATTACCCAGGAACAACGACGTGGACGTAGTAATTTTCTGTTCTCTTTGGGGTGCTTGATTAACGTGAGTCCCCTTGCCTCTCACGATTCGAGGTGCTTGATTAACGTGAGTCCCCTTGCCTCTCATGATTCGAGGTGCTTGATTAACGTGAGTCCCCTTGCCTCTCATGGACGGGATGTTTGTTCAATGTTACGTCGTTGTTCCTGGGTAATGCTAAAAGTAGTGCTAAAATGAAATCACTTGTTTTCGTCTAAAAGTCCCCTATAGTCCACTTTTAGGCCCTAACATGGTACATATTTTTTACGCAAAATTTTGTGCTCTTTCCAAATCCGGGATCAAAAATACGGGTTTCCATTGAAAAAATACTTGTTAATCTTAAAATGACTTTGAAAATCGACTTCAAGGTCAAGTTCAAGGTCATCAACGGTTGTCTCCCTTTGAACCCTACAACTTTTGTACGAGTTATTTTTCGCTATCACCTATACCTTCGGAGTTATTTGCGTGGATGGATTAAAATGGCCCACCCTGTATAGTGAGAAAATAATCTCGATATATAATGATTAAATATATAATAACTATTTTTCAATCACACACTAAATACTATTAAAGGAAAATAATTTTTCAGGAATTATTTTTGATTGCGGACGATCAAAGTATTTTTAAGAATTGGCACACATCTATATATCACATCTAATCGATTCAAATATAATAATTGGGAAGAAAATATTTTTATGCTTATTTAATTTAGCTCTACTTAAATTACACAGTATTTTTTTGTTTGCCACATTTCTTCTGTAAATAAATCATTTCTCGACTACAGACATTAACACTTGATGCGAAATTCTATTGTTTGTTTTTCTCCGTTGTTCATTACTCCGTTTAATCATGCAAGTCGTACTAAATAATTTAAATTATAGCTTGTGTTCGTAAACTGGGATAGCAATACCGAGTGCCTCGGAAAATAAATGCTTGTGTATTACAAATAAAAAAGGTACACAACCCGTTATAATGAACACCAGGAACTCCGAAGGAGTTAAGGGCTTCAGCACTTGCGGTACGTCTTGCGACACGCTTTGGATACAGTCCGCTCTTTTTCTACGGTATCGTTAATCTTCGTCGCCCCTTTCATTGTGTCCCTCACGCATGGCTTTCGTTTACTAATCAATTATCGGTGCCGCTCATGCGGCCGATTCTTAATCGCTTGTCACGATCTTCTCCGCGCCGCTGCTTTACGGATTTTAGAAAGCGGACGCTCTGGATTCCGCCGCGCGATCGCAGGTGGCTAGATAATTATGGTCGAACGACGTCGGATACGCGAGCACGTTGATTCGAGGAAAAATCGTGCATGCACGGTATACGCACGGGGACTTGCAAGGAACCGTTAATAAGGCTGGCGCAAGATTTCCCACGTTGCAAGCCATGTGAGCCTCGACGCACGAAAAATTACGACGGAACGACGGACTTACCATCTGATTAGACAAATGGGATAGACTATAATGATGACTAGATCGGTATCTTATTTATTTTTTCTTTTTTTAGAGAAAATTGACTTCCATCGGAAATGTAGAAATCGATACACACATTGCGTTAAGTGGGGCAGATCGAATTCTGAGAATTCGGTTAAAATGGGTAATGTATATCGATAAATATTATATTATTCGCTGCCATTTTTGATTGAGGCAAATTGTTCGTTGGTAAAGTGTATACGAGCAATTTATCAATTAGATTTCATTTGATAACGAGCACAACTCGATGTTATACTACAATAAGATCTTTGATGATAGGTTGGCATCAATATTCTCTATATAATTCTATATATAATTATAATAGAATTAAACATATGGCTCCTTTGGAGAGCTATATTTCACATGTAAACAACGAAGCGTATTGCATACATGGTCGTAATCGAATAAGTATCATCCGTTAGAAAATCATTATATATATATATATATATATATTGTAAAGATCGATACGTATCTCGCAAATTAATCGGAGACTCTTTGATCATTCGCCTATTCTGCTCTGACGCACACGCGATCATACAATTAATTATTGACCCGTTTTAATCCCGTTAGGTTTAATTAGAGAGGATGGTGTCTCGTCTCAAAGTTGTTAATTGAGTTGGTTAATGCGATAAAGGAGTTCGTAGTGTTCTCATTCGCCTTCCCTCTTGCACCATCCATTGTCTCTCTTCTTTCTCTGTTTCTCTTTATCTTTTTTCATTGCGGAATTCCAAAGGTGTGCAGACAGTGATTATTTCCACTACTTCAATTATTTGAATTATTCCCATCAACGAGCTTTCCAGCACCCGATAAAGGTACCGAGGAATCGTATATGCCATGCTTAATATTCATAAGACTTCATAATAAATGCGCTCGTTGAAATTTTATCAAGCAATCGTTTTTCATATGAAAACAAACTGAAAGAAAAGTTTATTTATATTTCGTGTTTTAAAAATTCAGACCAAATAAATCCTTCATTGATGAACGTTACCTCCTCGAATTATGACACACAAATGTGGTATAATAATAAAATATTACGGCAACGAGATGTTTTCGATCGCTCGCAATCGAATTTTCTTTTATTTCGTATCGTATAATGAGGATCGTTTATTCAATTGCATAATTATTATTAAAAAATGCTTTTGTATAATTACAGGATTATTGGTAAAAATATTTCTCTCCTACGCGCCGCGAGAACTGCCCTTCGAGAGATGAATCTCAATGCATTCGATTGATTAAGTCATGCTTTTGTCGAGATAAAATGCGATAAGCATAGATTTTTTTTTCTTTTATTGCGAAGTGGCTATCGGCATTTAATAAAATATAATTCTCCAATTACGAAATTGCATTGTACGCGATTATATTGAGAGAGATTCTCTCAATATAAGAGAAAAAACATTTTTATTTAAGTTTATTATTTTTTAAAGTTATCTCTCAACAAAAAGTCAAACATCACACACAATTTTATGTACATATAAAATCTCATTAAAAAATATATAATTAATGTATGTATTATACATATTATAAATATTTCAATTAAATTATGTCAATCTATTTTCTTTAAAATTTATAATATATCTTTTGAACACACACACAGAGTTAAGGCTTTTATTTTAATTTATTAACCTTTTTCTTCGCTATTATATAATTTCCACACAATATATGCTTAACTTGCTTTTCCATCTCAAGAATCCATTTACTCGGCACATTTCATTACATGCAGTCAATAAATCGAGACGTCGCACCTCGCTGCACCGCGTGCACAGACGTTAAGTCGATACTGGCCAATAATAAATGTTTCTGCACATGGCAGCGTCAAACCTCCGCTGCCGTGGGTTTTCACGTTCCGACGTTAAATTCGGGGCATCGATAATCGAAGTTGGAACGGTTCTTTGCTGAGGTCGCGGTATTGTACGTCTCCGCGTTCGCGGTGCAACGTGTATATGTGCAGCATCACGTCCGTTTCGATATAACTGTGTAGGCAGGCGCACGGAAAGCCGCACCATCCCAGGAGGTTCATTAATTATAATTAATATCGCTGTCGATAATGGCACTAGCACTTCGTATAATATTGCTAGAACGTACGTGCGTATGCGTGAGACGCCTCCGCTTTATGTGGTCTGCCCTCTCGCAGTCTTTTCGCGAGAGCGATCGTGATCGATGCCGTTACATCGATCTAACCGAGAATACATTGCATGTTTGCTTTTATATTATTAAAATATGCATCCGTTTATTTAGAAATTAATAATTTAAAACTGCTATTTTAATAATTGTGCAAGTTTATACAAACAAAAGAGATGAATCAATAAATAAATGTATAATTAATAAACAGTAAAAATAAGTAAGGAAAAGGTAAATAGAAAAAGTAAATAGGAAATATAAAAAGACATTTGTGCCGAGTTATATCTTAATAATTTTGATAAATTTTCCGTGAGCTATGCAGCTTAATTATTAAATGATACAATATTTTAAATGTAAACGGTACATTATGTAGTAAATTAAATATAAACTGCATAATAGACTAAGACATAAGCACGAATTTTTATGTAAGGACAAAACGATAACTGTAAAATGTGCACATCGTCGCTTGTTGAGGATAAATTGTCACCGTCTAATGATCTCGAAGATCGTTCGATATTAAGAGTTAATTCGCTGGTCTGACAGGTGCAAGAATTGATGTCCAAGGTACACGGGAACATCCCGACGTAGATTGAGTATCGATCATTATACGCGTTGTGGTTATAAATTGTCGTTACGAATCAATTGGCTGTCGAGCGTGACTATTCGTGGATGCAATTAACCATCGGCGAAAAGCGATTTCACTTGGTCAATTCGCTGATGAGAAAGGTGAGAAGGTATCTAGGCCGCTCTTGGCAATAAGGACACATTTTACGTCATCTCGTTTTAGAATTCTTTATTCTTGTAATTACGTTGACCGAGGCAAAATTTTTCGCAAATTGTTTAAAATTGCATTTAAATTGAATAGATAACCATTTTTAAATCAATTATTTATGCATGTTTTTTATGCATTAGTTTAAATAAAGATTAATTATAATTTAATGGCATGTAGTAATGTTTTATCTCGTAGTGTTAAATCTTTCAAGTCATCCTACTACGCGTATTTATAAAAAATCAGCGATTTATGTTGCGCTTAAACGTATAAATCGGTGCAGTGGTGCAAGATGAAGGGTAGCTCCGACGTGGATTAAACGACGCTGATTATATGCATCTCGGTTGTAAATCGTTACAAATTAATCGGCCGTCAGACTCTCCCTGCGTGTCTATCGATGGATGGGATTAAGCGCTTTGGAAGAGGGATCGATTCGCCGAGCATCGATCAGAATTCTTGTATATCTCTTAACCTTTAGCCGATGTTGAATCGTTTACTTTGAGAGGAAGAAAAGAAAAGTTACTTCTCTTTTTGCACGATGGATATCTAAGTGCGTACGGTTTGCTGATTTTCAGTATACGTGAGAAACGTTCTATTCCATGCACGGAAAAGGGCGAAAAAAAGGAAGATAGTATTCGTTACCGTCAAACCTTTTGACCTCTTGATAGAGGATCAATGTATCTTTCTTGGTTTCCGATCTCCTCTTGTATGAGTTTACGATTAGAAAAATCGCGCGCTTCCTGATGGATCGATTACCTTGATCGAGCGTTAGAGTGCATACTTTTTGTAATTGCCACGCTGCGTATGAAATAACTACTAACTGGCTGCCGGGGATGGGCTGATAATTAATAGCTGCGATTAATTTGACACTGGTATCTTATATCAAATCTCGTTGAATCAGCGCTGCGTGGTTCGACTGTTTGATTGGATGGATAATGTTGAGCAGTACTGTACGATTGAAATAGTTTGAAATTGAATGGGTTATAAGATATCTTAAAAGTTCAAAATTTTACAATTTCGTCATTGTGTAAGTTAGAGTAATTTTTTGTAAAGAAATAACGATTATACAATTTTTGATAGGCTGAACTTCCGAAAACGACTTACGCTCAATTGAATTTTGACAGAAATACTCTAAATATCAAATGAATACTCTTAAATAGATTCTACTGATAAAAAAGTTTAATTCCAAAAATGTTAAAATAAATAATATAAAGATAAAAATGAGTAATTATTTTGATTGAGAGAGCCAATCCCGATTACCTTAATCTTGAACGCATGTTATCAAAGTCATGATCCTGAACAACTTTCAAAAAGTTTTAGTCGGCAACCATTATTTATTAAAAAGTTATTAATAAAAAATGTGTGTGTATGTTGACTTTCCACGCRTAAAGAAGTCCATCCTCCCACTTCATCCCCTGGTTACAGCCCGAAATAAAGTCTATAATTGTACTATTCCACATGGGTTTCTACTTTCCACGTGTAACGAGGTCCATCTCACTCATTCCTGTTCTTAAAAAGCTCGAAACAAGGCTTATAATTGTACCGCTCCACATAGATTTTGACTTTGCACGCGTCCACTCCATCCCACCCTCTGTTTACAACTCGAAACAAGGTCTGTAATTGTACTGTTCCACATGGGTTTCGAATTTCCATTCGTAGCGAGGAATCATCTATATTGAATAACTTTTTAATAAACAACTACTGATGACTAAAACTTTTTGAATGCTGTTCAGGATCATGATTGACAACATATGTCAAGGCAATTAGAAGTGAATTGGAATTTCCTCATTTTTACATTGATATAACCGTTTTTTATATGTTGTGATATTAAATGTTTTTATTGGAAATCCACTTAAGAATATTTATTTGATATTATTTAAAACATTTCTGCCAAACTTTATGGCATTCGGGCGTAGATTGTTTTCGGAAGTTTATTCTTTAGATTTTATTGAATGAAAGATTTTATTGAAGAAAAATATGATTATTATTTAAATGTAAATGACATTTGAAATTATTAGAAGCTGAACTTCTTTCACGGTTCATCTTTTCTCTCTTTCTCTCCACGTTGGAGAAAAGGTCTATTATTTGAATGTTGGTTTATTTTTTAATGTATTGCATTGCGTTATTGATTGCATTATGAGAATGTGAATTCGAAGGAAATGTTAACTTTTGACGCAGGCAAATCCATGTCCTCACCCAATTGTAATCCTGAAGGATGTAGCATCGTCGGACATGGAGTCCTTGCTGCGTTTCATGTATCACGGGGAGGTGCACGTGGGTCAGGAGCAGCTACCCGCTTTCCTGAAGACGGCTCAGATGCTTCAAGTAAGGGGTTTGGCGGACGTTAATAGCGGCGCCACGAAAATTCCGTCGTCGTCGGCCGGCAACAACGGTAGTGCACCTGTAAGTTGTCTCCGCGGCAGTTTAATATGGAAGTTGGAAAATTAATTATACGAATTATACGGCTGGTTTCGAACTTTTAATTAATTTAGCCTTAATTAAAACGAATTTTAATTAATGTGCTTTTAACACTATGCCGTCTACCGTGACAGGCGGAATCCCTGCTAGAATTTCCTGCTTCGTCCTTTAACTTTTAATTTCACGACTTATAATAGACGTTAGACAAATATTACGCGAAAGTTTTAATAATGGATGAGTTTCACTGATTATACGTATAATGAGATTATTGAATGTTAAATATTAATTGGAGTTGAATTATGAAGAGTGATTGCGTCGCCTTTTTCAGAGATGCTGTACCATCATTTGTATATTGTCTTTAATTTGATCAGGCAACCCCGCGTAATTGGCAAGATAACGGCAGAGGAGAGCTCAATGAAAGTGATATGAGTCCACCAGAAAAGCGAGCGAGAAGTTACAGTCCGCCCATGGGTAATCATGTCGAACAAAAGTCGGATCTTCAAGAATCCTTGTTAGGCCAGGCACTTGAAGGTGGTCCCACGATACACACGACATCGACAAATAATATACAGGTGAGTAAGAACTAGATCAAATTAGGCAGTTAGGCATACTTGTGCTGTATTACACATAAATGTATTTTTGCGCAATTATAAATTTAAACTTTGTAAAACTGAATATTGTTGTAATTATAACTATTTTTTTACTGATATTTCAGGAATGTGGGAATATTTTGTTTATTTTCAGGCGCAGTCGACTGGCGAAGATTCGAACTCTATGTCAGAAAACGAGGAAGATATGTCGAATCACGGCAGCATCCTGAACGCGGTAAAGACCGAGCCAAGTGACATTCTAAATGACTCTATAGAACACCATCGTAACAGTTTTCCCGCAGCGTTGTTAAGTCTTCAAGGTAATTATTTGGCTTTTATATTTGGCTTTTACATTCTTACATTAAATCTTGTAAAATATTTTATATTTGGCAAATTATAGTTTATTTTGTTTGTGCAATTAATTTAATAAATAAATCGCGTATTTCGAAAAGAATAAGCAGACTATTGACCTGTTTGAAAAATATGTTTTGTGTTGATAATTGCTCATATAAATAACGGCCATTTCGTTATAAGGGTTGAATTTATGATGGACCAAAGAAATCCCAGTTTTGTCGAAAGGATGCAAATTAGTTTTTTAATTAATGGCACATTTAATTACTAATTACATTTGTAATTAATTATTAATTCCTCGTTCAGTTACTAATTACTTTCGTAATTAGCAATTAGCCCGACTTAATTACTAATTACGGCTTCAATTAAAATTAATTAATGAATAATTACAATTATTTCTATTTGTGTACATAATTTCATTGTATTCTTTGACTTATGAAAATGTGTTAACATGAATTTATTATTAAATGTAATAAACTAACATATTATTAACATATTTTGAATTCGTTTACCTATGCTATAGCCAATTGAGCGATATAAATCTCATGATTTATATTTATATTTACTGTGAAACAGTAGTTGACTTTGTTAATGCGTACCATGTGTGTTGCATATTATTAAATGATGAAAGACTTAATTATATTTTTAATATGTTTCTGACAATTTGCTAAAACAATAAATGTTGCTTTTCTAATATCTTCCATCTATATTTGACATATAAATTGCACATTTTTCTTTTATACAATGATATTAAATTTTTTAAATAACAACATTTAATATATGTGTAATTGTTTAAAAATGATTTAATTGATCTATTCATAAATTACAGGCATGAACATGCCAGGACCCTCCGGTATGCACCAGGTAGCCAATCAGGATCCAAATTACGGTAAGTTTATCAAATCTATGATTTGATCTTACTTTTTTAAACATTCTTTAAGCCCAGACTAGTATCCTTCCGTCGTTTCCTAAAACTCTGATCTCTCGTTGTTGCGTTGAATGCATGAAACTCTCGTACCTCTCACAACCTTGCATCCCTTGTCAGCTACCCCTCTTATCACACGGTGAGCAGCAACGTATTATGGAGTCGCATCTTAACGGCTCTTTTATGATTTTCATTGCGTATCTTACATGGCGGAGACATAAATTTTTTTCATCGTAACTATAATTACCTAATTACATTACCTTTCTATTTGGAAACGAACTCCACATTGTATCTTCGTCATTGTATCTTTGTCTGCGATGGTTATTTTCGACGCATATCTTGAAAAATTGTGCAAGTGAAATCGATCATCTAATACTTGCAATATCAACAGAATTTTCAGTCTTGATTTGTAAATCTAAAATTATATTATCCATGATTATCTAAAATAATCTTAATTATGCATGTATATCAATATAGTGATCTTACTCGGTCGCGGTTTAAATAAGAATTGGAAACAAATCGCGATATGGGAAGATAATGAAGAAGAGATGAATAATAGGGCGCACAAGAGCGCCAGGAACGATTAAGAATCGCCATATTAACTCGTGTGATACGAAGGATCGAATTCGATCCTAGGTTTAGGGAGAGGTTCGTTGGGGGAGGGTACGAAAATTATCGAGGGCAAATTGTCTAAAACCTGGAAATATACTTTCAGAAAAGAGAAAGTTGAAAAATGCATAAAAAAGGGCTGCGGGAAGCAAAAAAAGCGATTGAATAGTGTTTAAGGGATCGTACGAGATTGGCTGAGGACTGACATTGGCTGGTGGTTCCAGGGCGGTGGCAGCCCTCTGGTGGAGACGGTTCAAGCTCGAGTTCCGGTTGGCTGCCGGGTGCATCCTCCACGAAGAACGAGCACGCCGGGTCTGAAACCTACCAGAGCGGCGGAGGTCACAACTCGAAAGGGCAGGATCTCTCGGCCCTGCTTCAACATCATCATCATCAGCATCATCACCACCACGCCACCAGCCAACAGTCGTCGCAGCAACACACCCTCAATGCCCTCAACTCCCTCAATAACCTAAACAGTGAGCAACTTACGATGATGCATCAGAAACTGCAGAACAATCTTCAAAGTCTCCAACAGAGTACCTCTAGCAAGAGCGATCAACTAAATCTGATGCTGCAGTCTTGCGCCAAGGACAAGATCGAGAGCATGGCGATACTCCATCAACAAACTCACAGGCGGTATCATCAACAAAGGGATGACAATCATGGCGGTAAACCCAAGTGTCCCGAATGCGGCAAGATATATTCGAACAATTCCAATCTAAAGCAACACATCGTTAACGTTCACACTGTGCAGACCGAGTACATCTCGTGTCACGTGTGCAGCAAGCAGTTCAAGACCAAGCAGTACTTGCAGATTCATCTGCTTTCCATGCATGGCATCAGAAAGCGAAAAACTTATCCTCTCTATCATCAGATGCAGACGCACGTGCAGGCGCAACAGCAATCTTTGCAGCCTGCTTCGCAAGTTAGTTCCGCGAACCAACAGTCTCAACAATAATATTCCATGGCTGACAGATGATCCGAAGACAAGCAGTAATCTGGAAATTGATTGAAGAGAGTTTGCAATTTATATATGCGCGCAAAATTCATTCGGAATCATTCGCCTCATAATTTGTGATTCCTTTGTGAAGACTTTTGACAGACGTTTTTATAGTGATAAATCTCTTCGTTGTTATTGCGCTATGAAGAAATTAAATGTGAAAAATGCGTTGCGCAGATGACAATGTGTGCTTGTGTCATCAAGTGAGTTGATGCTGACGATATTATGATCGCAGATGTAATATATATATATATATATTTTTTTTTTTCTGTGAGATGCGCTGAAGGAAGGTGCGTAGATTCAATATAGACTTAATATCTTTTTGATAATTATTGATATCGAACATCGAACAAAGATAATTGCACATTTTTTTACAATGACGTGTGTAATTATACAGTTTAACAAGACTGCATGAAGTAATATTTTATATTTTAGTTTTGAGAGTTTTATAATTAGTTTATTTTAGTTAACGAACATAAACTATGACGAAGAGATTTTGCTCTGATTTGCATCATTATATAAATTTTCATTACTATTTCTTTATAAATGAAGAAATCATACAATTAATTGCAAGTTTTATGTTTTTTAACGTTTAATTAATTATACTGAGAAAAAATTGATAAAATAACTCGATTTGTTTATATGAAAGCAATAATAAATACTTAAATTTTATTATTTGATTACAAACCGATTTGATTTCTTATACATATATTGAAGATGATGTTTCTCCATATTTTAATATGATATCTTCGATATTACATTAAATGTATTTAATCGAGAGAATTACGAATTTGTATTTACATATATGTTATTACAAAATATTAATTATTAATATAACATTTCTCGAATGGATTTGATTGCACATTCGGCCTCACCCTCAGCGCATCAATGATGGTTAAATTTGACCTTGAGTGTGCGTCGAAAAGGCCGCGCCTAAGCGATCGAAGCTCACACTCGTAGGTATTCGTTTTTTATTAGAGTTCGGATAAGGGTGCGGAGGTGTCGATAGGTAAGGCGGAGGCGAAAGAGGGTGCTGGTACGAGAATTGGCCGACCTATTTTCGTCCTATACCGCAGTGCGCAGTTCACCCTTCGCGTTGACGATAAGCAGGCCTCCTCGATTGGTCGGAAAAGGAAGAACGGGGGAGAACGACAAAGCTAGAAAAAGCTCTGCGAGAGCTTCCTTTATCGCGGTATAACTAGTGCGATAAGTAGGGTGGTATGACCAATCCCGTTTTTTGAAAAGCAGGCTCGCGTCGTGAAGCTATCCTCCTATGATATATTCATCGCCTGCTTTTATGAAAGGAACGAGCGAAATGAAGCAGAAATGGGTGGGAAAACTGGAAATACGAATTCTCAATTCTCAACAAAAGCTGTTGTTATTAATTTCTTGTACCGCTTTTTTGTAAGAGAAAGTTTTTGA
>JANQDE010000001.1:704919-739026 GCA_037157785.1 Cephalotes varians | reverse complement strand
CGCACGCACGCACGCACGCACGCACGCACGCACGCACGCACGCACACACATCTAAATTATATATATGTTTATATATATATATTTTATATTATAATATATATTATATGCATATATATATTTGTAGTGAATATATATTTATTTATTTGCTTATTGCTATTTGTATATAAATAGCATTAAAAGAAGACAATCGATTTTTAAGAATCACATTTCCATTTTGAAACTTGTGTGAATAGAATTTTGCATAATTATCGGAAATGAAGTATACTACTAGCTGCAATCTCACGGCAGCAATCTGTCGTAATTGGCACGACTGATGTACACAATATTAACACGAGATTTCTCCCGTTCATCACTACGTCAATTTATTTTACAGAGAAAAATGAAAATGGACAATCAAGCTATTCGTACATCACAATTTTGGCCATTTCTCGTTGTCGAGAAACGAAGATCGACAAACACTTTCACGTAAAATCCGAAATCAATTGGCGCAGCATCACTTCGTTTCTCGTGACATGTATCGAGAAACATGAACATGTACGTGTGTCACGCACGCCATCGTTCGCAATATTACGAGGGAGAAAGAGATAGGGTACGTCGTATTGATCTCGAGGATTCAACAAACAGCACCTAGTACCTCCCGCTCGTTCCTCTCTAACTCTATCTTGCTCCTCCACCCCGTGCCAATCCCGTCTCTCACCCTCCCGTTCCCTGTTTCCTTCGCCGATACCTCTCCCTGTCTCTCATCGTGTTCCATACCATTCGATTCGCCCTCGCGTATATAGGGTTTGATGAGGGCAAGCAACCCTGCTCGGACGATAATCGCAATTCCATTGTCGGGCTTTAGATCGCCGACGGTCTCGTCTCGACAATAGTTCGCATAAGGACCCGTTTTCTCCTGCATTTTCTCAACAATGAATAATGAGATCGACAAATCGCGTTACAGGATAATATCTAGAAAAATTAATTGCTCTTTCCTTCATTACATTGTGATTTTAAATACCACATGCAGTACAGAATTATATCATAAAAATTGACAATAATAATGACAGTGACATTAAGAACAATTTTTTTCTAAATTTTCTGACTTTGCTATTAAATGATCAAATATTAAAAGAGCTAGAAAGTCTATTTTTTATATAGTTGAAAAATGAATAAATTAACGTTTACATTTAATAGATAATGGGATATGTTATTTTACTTTAAACTTTGAGTACTAATATCTTCACGTACTTTTTACTAGATAAGATGTTTGCTTGTAATTTTTAAGATGCAATGCAAGATTTCAATCAATTCTATTAAACAATGACATAGTTTCAGTTCATGCAATTATTAAATGGCAAGAATGATTTCCTAGGAAAGGGCAAATTTGTGGGGTAGAATAGAGGGAGGTAATTCAGCCGTTCGTGAAAAGTAAGCATTTCGAGAGAATATTAATTTAACCAGGGAAACAGTTTCGACCCATCGATCTAGTGACGCTTGTTAACAACACGAGTGCCTGTCTCGGGTTAGCAGATTGCCGATTTCCGCGCAGACGGACGAGCGAGCGAACGAGCGAGCAAGAGAAAGTTTGCTGGGACACGCGATAGACGGGCCTATGACCATCGACCACGCGATCTCACAGTCGCCGCGTTTATCGTCCTCGTTGCGAACCCCTGACAAAACAAACCCCGTCGGCTTATCCAATTCCACGGTGTTTCCACGAATTTCTTCCATCCCGTGCCTCGTGCCACCCCTGACGCTCGCAACTCCCCCGTAAATGGAGCCAGAGCTTCGCATTTGTTCTCAGCAATCCCTCCCAGCTACCTCCCTGTCTCCTTATCCGCGCACGTTCTTCTTACTTCAATCGCCTTTCTCCCCTTACCCGTTTCATTCTGCTTATTTCGTGCCATCGACATAAAGCTCCGTCGCCTACAAGTGCGGCCTCGTCTAAAAGCACTCACCAGTACTTCACTCGGCGCGGGTGCGGTCGGGGATTGGATTCACTTCCGTTTCAGGACGTGCGGTAACCCAGTGACACGAGGCGCTGGAGAAAACGATAGGATAAAATCAACTGCGCAGCCCGCATGATTTCGCAGCTATGATTGATGATTGTCGTTTACAAGTACTTTTGGTTTACTTTGGAGATGATGCGATAGTTCCTAAAGCTTTGATATGAAAGGTTTCGGTTAAATGGTTTGTGAAGATTTCGGTTGAAGAGTTTTTTTATCTTTTTTTTTTTATTAATGAATCGCAAATCCAAACTGAAAATAAATAAATCGTGCAATATGTTATATCAATTGCACAGCATAGTAATTAAAAATAGAATTAATAATGCAATTTTATATATATATATATATTTTTTTTTTCAATTTATAAAGTATTATAAAATTATTTGATAAATTATTGGATGTCGATTGAATGTCGATTGCAGTAGCAAACTTGCTTCAAGTAAACTGTAGATACATATGTGGACATCACACTTGACGAGAAATTTTTGCTAAGATTTCCTTGTAGGGACATTTTATCGAAAAAAAGTCTGTTTTGATATTTTTCTTTTCATATCTTCTCATAAGTTTCAGAAAAACTGTTATCTAATTAAGCAACTATGATATAACGCGCAATTCTTTTATATAAGGACATTAGATTGATTTCTTACTTGAAATAAAGTAAAGTAAAAGAAAAGGAAATCAATTTTGCTCGCATCTTTCTTTCATTTTACTTTCATTTTTGATTTGATAAAATATCTTTTTAATTTTTATCGATTTTTTCGATATATTATTTTAATTTTTCTATTTTTCTGTTTTAATTATCAATTAATATTTTAAAACTTTAAAATATTCAGTGTATTATAAAAATATTATATAAATTATAAAAATAATTAATATAAAATTGCTTAGATATCATATTGCTTAGACACCTATAATATAATTCAATCAAAATCTGTGTCACGAAAATTAAATTAAAAATTTTAGGAGATTTATTTTGATTTAAAAGTTCTACGAACATATATTCTCTTGACTCACTCGTGTGACATCGGAGACAATTACGCGTATCATTCCGGCCACCGAAATTACGTGTCAGCGTGACTTATGTTCTTTTTGTGCCGGTCCTTATCTCGATCTCTCACGCTAGATTCCAGCAGCCTACGGATCCATGTTTTCTACTGCAAGATTGACTCTCGATCGCGCATTCTCGGCAGATTAGAGCCATCTATCACTCGAATCCGATTCGAATAGCTTCGTTTCGACTGAGCCTGGTCAGATTCTTATCATCCTGACGAGTTTCTCTTAGAAAAATGTGGCTTTATCCACGTTTGACCGCTGCTCGATATTCTGCGCGATACTTTCCTACACGTAAAAATAACGTAAAAAAAGAGGAAGATCACAAGTAGATTTCAATATGGCAAAAATGAACATATAGCGTTCGCACACATAGTTGTTCATCGATTTTGTTTGCGCCAGCATTGTATGCGTGTGCACAGGGGAACATCCGTTGCACATGGATGTAGGGAAGGCTTCCTCTTCGTCTTCTTCTTTCTTAATCTTTGCTGACTGCCCGTATCCCCTAAATGTCCGTTCAAATCTTGATTTCTCAGAGAAAAAGAAAACTCGATTATTTGAAGTTTAATGTTAAAAAGAAGATCGAAATGGATATTATATATTTTTTTTTTTAATAAAAGTTTTCACAGTATGCAGACAGAAATATTTATGTTGGTATATTCTCCCAGATGGACTTTTTCAATATTTATTTATTAATTTTATTTTATATATTATACTGATGCTACGATTTTATTAAAAGAACAGATAAGTTTAATTTTTTATATATTATATTTTATGTAGTCTTTTTTTATATTAAACGTGCCGATATTCTAAAAATAAGTGCAATATTCTTCTTTCTATCATCATCAACAATTCCTCGGACAAATATAGCGTTTAAGCTCAGTCAACATTGCTCTATCACTCAAGAAAATGAGGAAACTTTGTGCTGTAAAGATTGAAAAGATCTTAAGATGGAGGATCGATAACGATTATCCCAATCGGGCTGTTCGAAACGCAGTCGAAAAACAAAGATCAGTTGGAAAAAGAAAGGATCCGGAAATGAGACGAGATTGGATGTAATGGCCTACTTCGGGAGTGGCGATGCCATCAAATATATTCTAGGGAGTTAGGTCCGACGGATAGGACTTACGTACGTGGTCTACACGTGGCCTAGAAGACGCAGAACATCGCCGGAGGACATCGCGGGGAGGATAAAAATGAGGTTCTCGCGCGATAAGACGAATGCACGGTGTCATGTCAAACTGTTTGTATCTCTCCCCTTTTCTCCGCCGCCACCGCCGTTTTTCCTATCTGTCCGCCCTTTCTTCATTCGAGCTTATCCCACCGATCGTTTTGTCTCTTGCCTCTTTAATATCTCGAGCGCCCCTTTTCTCCGTTTTCACTCTCACGAGATCCACGTGCTGCCGTCGCGCGACTTGGACCGAGGGTGGTTCACCGTACATTATTGCGTCCTCCGAACAAATGACGATTGCAATTCTCTTTCGGAACTTAGCCGCATTAGTCTCCGTTTGGCGAACAGCTGACTTTCAGAAGCAGAATGTGTTTTTGCTGATTTAAGTATAACATTATGATATGAAAATATTCGCGAGGCACAAACAACGTGATATTATATCAGTCACAGTGATAAAACAAATGGTAATGTAAAATTCGCAAAAATTTTATTACGTTTTGTAAAATTTTGATTTTTAAATTGTGCAATATAGTTTCAGAAAGTATCGCGTAAATTCGATGGAGATCGATAAAAGAAAAATAAATGAGAAAAACTTGGCTTTATATTCCCGTCGCGCGTTCGAAATCGTTACGAATACTCGGCTTTAATCTAATCTGGTCTATCGATTCCCGTCGACATGAACGAAAAACGAGAACGCATTTCACGGACGTTATAACTGCGTGGCAAACGTGGCACACGGCAGGGTAAAAAAAAAAAAATTACCTCCGAAATCCACTTAATGCAATAAAAACGGTAGACATCAAAGGCAAAATCTCATTAACGAGGAAAAGCACAAATGCAATATGCTTTTATCTGGAAAAAAGCGCGAGCTCTTAAACAAATTGACAATATAATAAATAGATATTCGCTTGCAACGTTGATTAAGGGAAACAAATAGCGTTATAACTACGATGGACATAGTTCCCCAATTTTTTTACACAATTCAAAATTTAATGATAAAAGAATTAAATAAAATGGCTAATACGGCTGATAAAGAATCAAATAAACCACGTGATGCAAAGTATTTGTAATTCGCTTTTCTATATAATGTTATTTTGTCGTCAATTTAAACCTGGAATGCATCATCACATTCTAATCGTGACACGAAATTATTCGATTCATTCGCAATCTATAAACGTTCTTTCTGAGAGGCAAAAGTTACGGCCGAATGCGCCGTACTAAAACGGCTCTGTTCACGACATCCGCTAACTTTCGTGGGGAAAACAAAAAACGGGAACTGTGAAGAACGAACTCCGAAGCTAGCAACTTGTCCATTTTCTGATGCCGGCGGCGCTCTTGCTGCCGAGATTCAATCAAACTTGCAAAGCTTTCGAGCACTCGGCCGAGCTCTCGTTCCCGGATTACTCACGAGTAAACAGCGACTACACGGCCTCCAGAGCGCGACGTCGGATGTCGATAAGAAGGCGCCGAGGAAGAAGGCGCGGATGCCCGAACGGTGGTACTTGTCTGTACTCTCTCTCCGCTCTCCGGAATACATTCTCTCTCGGAGGAGAGTGGAGAGAAAGTTAGCGGACGGAGGAAGAGATGGAGTGATGTGAACTAAGGGTGGAGTACCGTGGAAAATCAATGTGATCATAGAAGAAAAGCGGGTAGCAGAGAGAGATAGATAGGGACTGAGGACAAGGATCCTTTATGTCGGGTCACGTCTTTAATATACCTCGCGTGGGCGGCAATGTGGTTGCGGCAGCGGGTTTAATCAATCTTCACGGCAAAGCCGTGTACTGCACGGATGCTGCATCCGTGAGGAACGTACGGCACTAAGTTTCGATTAAAACTGATTGCGGGAGAAGTTTGCGGAGAAAAAAATGCGAGAGATGTACCTGCGCAATTGTTATGCCAGCAAAAGATTCTTATTTATTCCTTGCAATGGACATTATTCTAAGAAACCAGATGATAAATTCTTTTACTTTTTATGTTTACTAGTTACAAATTTATGATCATGAAATTTATGACGAACCATGACGACCATGACGAATTTTTTTTTCTGATTTCCTTTTCTAGAATTACATAGTCTTCTATTTTTCCAGCGGAAAAACCGTAGGAAAACAGAAAATTGTGATGTTTTTGTTCCAAAAGAAAAATTGTCATTGTAGTTTGTTCAATTGTGAATTTTCGTTTTCTAGGCTTTTTAATGCAAGCTATTGCTATTTTTCTCTTTTTTTGGGTTGGTCCTGCCTTTGGTTCCGCTGCGTTTTACTATTATTTTGTTACAAAAAAACTTTGTAAACGAGATATCCTTGTGCTAAACAGATACATTTGTACTAGATAGATTAATGAATTTTTTTTTTTCTCGTGAATTTTCTATTCGTACAATTTTATTATTCGATTTCGGCGTATTAATTTTTTGACCTTTAAAATAGAGTATTTTTTTTTATAGAAATGGAAAAAGAAATATCAATTTTATCTGAGATATGAAAGTAAAGATTTACTTTACTCACATTACAAGTTTTATCTATCAATTAAAGAAGAATCTCAGATTAATAAATTTCTTGCATTTTTTAAAACTTATAAGAAAATTATAAGAAATTGCAATTGTTCACACATTAACATCTGCGATTTAACTCTTTCTCTCTCTCTCTCTCTCTCTCTCTCTCTCTCTCTCTCTCTCTCTCTCTCTTTCTCGCTCTCTTTTTCTTTCCTTTGTCTTTCTCTCTCTTTTTTAATTTAAATTTTGTCTTCATAATACCGATCTTGAAAATAATTTTAATTACATTTCTTGCTATTAAGTTAATCTTTTCGATTTATTAATTTTAATCTTATCGAAGACTGTATAAATGTTCTAAAATTGGTTTTTTCGTTGACTAAATAATGGCCTGGAATATAATTATAAAGTAAATAAGTTTGTGCAAATTTAAATTTATAGAAGCGTAATTTAAAGCATTTTAAGAGAGAAATCCTCGAACTGTCCTAAAAAACGTTATGTCAATCATAAATACTGTCAATTTCTGAAAGATCATCCGTTATATCAGTAAGCAATGCGTTCGTCAGTCAGGAGAGTGAGCATTTCGCGATAGAATGAGATCCGCGTGAAAGAGCAAGGAGAAAGAGAGAGAAAGCGGGAAAGTGAGACTTAGGAGGTTAGGGAGGGTGGAGAGGAGTGAAATGAGAGTCAGAACAGACGGAGGTAGAGAGGGTATATAGGGGAGGTGCGAGAGGAGTGACAGAGAGAAAAACACAGAGGCCGCGCTTCCCCCGAGGGTCCTGGGATCGATCCCTGTGCAATTTCCCGCACATGTCCGCATTGATCTGCCCTCACTTGCCCCCAGTGCCTACCCCTCAGCACCACTCAACCACCACCACTATCGTCGTCACCGCCGCCGCCACCACCGCCACTGCCTACCATCCTAAGCTCCTTCGGTGGTACCTCCGATCACCAAAACGCCTACCCCTAACCCTCGGTCTTCTCCCTTCACTGCTCCCTTCGCGGACCAAAGTCATTTCAACTACGTCAATTCATCCTCTACTTTTTTCTTAACGTGTCCGAGTCTCACGCACCCGTGGCTTAACGCACGCATGTCACGCGCACTACAGTTATCATTCCTTTTGAGAGTCTCTGATATCGTTCGAGTTTTTTTTATGAGTTTGACAGGAATGCAGACAACTGTTACACATTTACGTACATTTATTTAGATACACGTAGCTTTCAGAATGATTAATGTGCATATTATAAATAATATTTTTCTACGAATGCATTTATGCTTTAAGATGACCAAGAGCCTCTCTTGAGTTACAAATTATGAATATTTTTTTATTTTGTTTTAATTTTTGTTTCCAATTTTTTACAAATTGTTTTGTTTTATACATTTTTTTATATGTTCCGTTTTTTCCGAAGCTTTTCCAAGATTCTGTTATCCCACGCGATTTTGGTCGGCAATCTCTTGAGGTAAAATTCACTCCGAATACGTAAATCCACCCTTTATTTTCTTCTAACGTGCCTGGAACGCGCGCACTCACGTCTTAACACACGCGCGTCACGCACAGCGATATCCATCCCCTTCAATGTCTTCCAATATTCTTTTTTACCCTTTTCCCGTACCTTCTTTATCCATACAATTCCGTATCACGTATTCGTTCCGATCTCTTATTGTCTTAGACATACATATCTTTTTTTCTGTCATATCTTTCTAAAAATGCTGCTGGATAACTTCTGCTACTAACTTAATAAATATGTTTTCCTAAATTGTAAAAATATTTTATTGCATTTAAGCTTTGAAAAGAAATTAAGCTTTGAAAAGAAATTATTAAAATACTTGCCATATTTTAAGGAGTACAAAAATAACACATGTATTTCACATGTATTTTAAGAAAACATATAAATTTAAATACAGGAAATTTACGTAATGTAATATAATTAGAAATTTTGTATTATTTCTATTTAAATTTAAACTGTATAATTCAAGAAAGCAAAAAATTCAAGAAATTTTACCTGGAACAAGGAATAAGTTTTTATTTCGGCTATCTTTGTGTCGATCTTCTGGCCTACTGTGTTTCTCTCGTTTTATATCTCTATAGTTCTGTATTTTCCGTTATTGCCGCCATTGCCAAGCAATCTCAGTTTCATCCAAACGGCTCCGGTTGCTTCGTTTCACCCCCCTTTTACAAACATGCCGAGGATGAAAGTCGTTTTAACTATACGGAACAGCCTCCCTTCCTTTTTACCTAAATGTACTTTTTCGTACACATGTGTCTCACGCACGTTGTGTCCCGATAGTTGAGAAAAACTTTTGACAGACGACACGGTTTTTCAATTCTAGAAAAGTGACTTATCTTATTGTCTCATACTACGAACTTAGGAAAAACTTTGAAGAACATCGGCAAATTGTTTTGTCATGTTGCTTCAGAAATTGCATGAGATGTAACAGCTTTAAGAAATTTGATTGATTTATATAATTAAGACGTTCATTTTGTAATATGTATTTTTAATCTTGCGTTTTATTTTGAATAATGCAAATTAAATATTTTGAATATTTTAAATCAATAAAATCAGTTATAAAATTCCATTCAATCGGAAGAACAACCTCTGACATCTAATACATAAATGTAGATTAATTTGAAAAATTAAGAAGTTTAGAAATCACATTATTAGTAATTATGCATAGAAAAAACAGTTTTGCTGCAGAATCTAAAAAGCAGATGTGAAAATAATTCTGTTTGGATATTTATTATATAAAATTATATAGAAATGTTGACGATAACGCTGGAAAAAATTTTAACATTCTAGCCATCAGTTTGAACATTCTATTTAATTATTTCGAACAAAATTATTTTCAGATTTGTATCTAGCTAAATTTTTAGAGGTTCAGCAAAACTGTTCTTTTCATGCGAGAATTAAAAACATATATTAAAAAAATAGAAATTTCTTTTACTTTTGTCTTTAGAAATATATATGTGTTATTAGGCTAAACGCTAATTAAACTGGAATGCAAAGAGGGTACGGGTGCCAAGGTCAGAGACTTAAATGCCTCGATCAATTATTACGAGAACAATGTAGTTCATGCAATACGAAATGCTACACTTTTTACAACCCTGCTCTGCACGCAAGCAAATGAGCGGAAAGGCGAAAGTTAAGTAAAAGTAACTTCATCGCAATGCGGGATATATTTTTTTTTCTCATTCCCAAAGGAGTAGAAAACTTAAATCGTGTTGAGGGGAGGAGTTTGCAGGCAGCTACGCCTATTTAAATTAAACTTTTCTACCCCTTCGGGATCTCTTTCTCTCACTCAACGACTATCATATATCAAATCACCTGTCATAAATCTAAGCCCTAAATCATGCCAAATGTTGTAACGAATCGTTAACAAAAGCTAGGTGTGATTATAAAAACTAGCAAAGTATTAAACTAAATGTACATTGGATATTATAAATTTTGAAGAAGTTCTTTTAAGTACCACCGATTTCGAAAAATTGATAATAAAAATAATAAATATATTTTATTCAAAACTGTCTATAAGATTTTATTCATAATGAGAGAAAGAGAGAGAGAGAGAGAGAGAGAATAAATAATTTATTTAAAATTTACGACTCGGAAAATTCCATGTACGCGAAGCAAGATTTTTATTCCATTCTTGATTAGTTTCTGCGCGAAACGCTCTGGAAAACTGCTGAGGGTTGTTTCGCGCTTTGCCACCGCAACATCGAATCGGATTTCGGTGTAGCACATCAAGGCTCGTTTCTCATTTCGGTATTTCCAGGAATAGAAATTGCACCGCCGCATATCGATCCCTGTCTATATCTCCTTGTCTTTCCCCTCAATGGGATCGACGTTTTCGAGTTGCTCGCCCCTGCGGTAACGCGAGGCAGACGCGGAAGGACTTTCCCGGAAACCCGAAGACATCGATCTTCGGGCTCCCTTCGGCCAATCAGCGTGCTGACTGCTCCTCGAGAAGCAGGTCCTCGTTAATGCAGCGCAATTCGTCGGAGCGACGCCGCTAATGGACTGGCGCAATCATCCTGGCTTGCTACCGAATCTCCTTCCTTGTCGACAATATCGGTATCCTTCTCCCTGCTCACGTTTCTTCATCCTACTTGAAGTTTTTCACGAAAATCTTGACGTTCATCCGATCGTTGTATCATCTTTCCGTATTTTATTTTCTCTCCTGCGTGAAGAGCCTTAATTCACTCTCTTTAGTCATCTTTAGTCGTTTTCCCAGATATTCGTGGCGTATTTGTAGTCTGATAAAAATTTTGACTAGTTTTGTAATTGCGTATTCAAGTAAAGATCTTTGATAGTACTTAGAAATAATTAGACAAGTATGAAGATTCCTGATATCATATTTTATGCTATAAGGTGCAAATCTTGAATTATTTTTGGATGCGTTCGTAGAAAATTTTTATGACTTTAATTACATTGAAATTTTCATGATTTTACAATTGAAGTAATTTTAGAAAAGTTATGATTTATTTTAGATACTTTAGATACTACTTAATATTTTGTAGCAAGACAAAATGAAATCTTTGATATAATGTGATAAATTGATATTTAAAGAACAATTAATTTTCTAAGATTTCATTATAATGCAAAAATAATCCCAATTTTGTCTTCTTTATGAGAGCTTTCAACTTAATGTCATTAAACTTGACAAATTTAGAGACGTACGTTCACAACTTCTCTTTTGACAAAATTAAAATATCTTTTATTTTACTCGCTTTAAAATTAGGTTTAGCGAGGAAAAGGATAAATTTTTATTTCTTCAACTGCTCCGCAGAATTTCTTACATTTTCTCCTGAGATAATTTCGTTTTGGAAAGAATTTCTCGAAGGAAATCATGTCTCTTCGTTTATCTTCTCTAAATCTTTTAGCATCTTTTCGTATTTTCACGATCCTTTGTCATTCCGACTATCCCTCTTTGGCCTTTCATTTTTCTCTCCTGTTTCTTTCGCCTATCTCTCTCCATTTATTCCGTATTTTGTCTTTCCGCTCATCATTCTTTTCCATACCCCACAGACTTCTTTCTATCATTCTTTTCCGATCGATCGACTTGGAGGTGGGCCGTAATCGAACAAACACCTTTCATCTCAGTCGATCGAATCTGAACTTTTAAGATTCCCGATTGATCACCTGAATATATTTCACGCTTGAAACAAATAATTATGCAATAAAAATACTTTGAATCTAATAAGATGTGATTTTAACAATTAAAATCTTTGCAATTAATTAAGTCGATTATTTAATGATATTTGTTTAAATTTGGACTCCTGTGAGTTTTACAATTAATATGATTTATATGATTTATGGGATTTTAAAATTTGTAGATAAAAATTTAAATATAATTTGAATTATTGGACCCTTAAAATATAATTAAGTCCTAAATATTTTCGTAAAAATATTAACTAATAGTTTTGAGATTACGTACTTTTACTCATGTATTTCCGTGGAATATCGGATCTCGTGTGAATATCGGACATCGAGTAAAAGGATGGAAAGAGAAAAGAGAGATCCGAGCTTAATGCTCTAGAAGCGATGTGACCTTAATTCCACCCGAATTCTGGTGTAACGCGATTGATATATAAATCATCGCGGAATACGGTTTCCCGCGATTCGCGTTATATATATGCGGCTCTGTAACTCTAATAAATTGGTTTGTCATCCACCATAAATCAGCAAGTAGCTACATACTGCAATTCTTCTTTTACATATTCGTAGGTTTAGTCGACAAAAGTTAATTTTGAAAATAGAATGCTACGATTACACAAATATTGTTGATTAAATTTCGGTTCAGATGTTATTTCTGCTGACGTGCTGAAAAATATTTTCTATCTATTTTTGAAAATTGATATGTTTTTTAATAGAAATAGAATTTTACTCATTCGGTTAACATTATTAAAAACGTTATTGCAAACAAAACGACCGTTCTTTTTCCTGAAATTCAATTATTCTAAATTTGCAATAACATTCAAAAAAATATATAAAACATGTTTAAAAAAAAAGAAAGAAAATCGTTGCGAGATCAGCTATTAAAAATGTACTCAGTGTTTTTCTAACAAAAATATGATGTGATTATCTATCACATTATTTAAGTTATTGATCATTAATGATTAAAAAAATTCTTCAAAATATGATAGATGGAGATGATAGTTTCTGCATGAATCGAACAGTCATGACGTGATGAATCTACATATCCTTCCCTTTTACGTAATGAGACGTGCACGAAAATGGGAGAGGCCTTATGCTTAGAGATTCGTAGGAAAGATAGTCGTAACGAGGCGTAGAGAATGGATCAATACGAAGGTTCTTACGTAGTTCGCTTACTCTCGTTCTATCTTCCTTCTTCTTGCTCCACCCTTCTACTCTTCCTTATCTCTTTCTTCCGTCCAGGTCCTCCATTTCTCTCGGCTTTTCATCCCGACGCTCTGTCTCTTTCTTTGTTAATCTATCTATCTTCTTCCTGTCATCTTTCTTCTCTCTTTTTTCTCTGTCTCTCTATCAGTCTCTCTCTTCGAGAGCTTCATGTGCACGAAGACGAAGGCGAATGCTTGCCGATAGATCGAGTACGGTATTTTCCATTTACCCCCTAAATTTTCTGTCTCAGTGAAATGCGCAAGAAACACGGCGACAGCCATTCCGAAATGCGAAAATAATACCGCGATTGTGACAGTACGTTACGGCGCCAGATGTTCGTTCGATTGTTACGACCGGAAGTCGCCCGCGTTCCAACATGAGCGTGAGGCCGAGAAATTAAAAGAGATAAATGAATAACGGAGATGCCTTGCGTATGCGACTCGTTTAGTCTTAGTCTTAGGGCCATCGTATTATATTTTGGATAAGAAACAACATCAACAAGTACAACAACAATAACAACACACCAAACATCCTACAACCGGGCATGCCCTGAGAGTACGAGAGTAGTACGCGTGCGAGTATGTGTACGCTAGAGCAGACTGAGGAATGGAGAGAGAAAGGAAAAGCAAAGTGAGTGTGCATGATCGTTGGTGTGAAGAGAGACAGATCGGGCGCGAAAGTGCGCTCGAGGGTGCGGAGTGAATGAAGGAGAGGGAGAAAATAAAGGAAAGATAGAATGCGAGAGAGAAAGTGAGAGAGAGAGAGAGAGAGACAGAGAGAAAGAAATCACGTGTGTGCTCAGATACAAAGAGGGAGAGCGATAGAAAGAAAAAAAGGTTTAACGTATGTGCCTCCGTACACTTGTGCCAATGTATGCTGTGTGTATGTGTATGAATCTGTGTGCATGATAGAGAGAAAGGTGATCGAACGTTGAAAGAGGAAAAGAGAAAGAAAGAGAGACAGAGAGCATGAGAGAGGTAGTGCGAATGCGCGTGCATAGAAAACGTTGAAGAAAGAGAGAGAGAAAGAGAGTGTGAGAGAGCAAGAGAGAGGAAGAGAGATACAGAAAGAGAGCAAAAAAGAGAAAGAGAGAGAGAGAGAGAGAGAAAGAAAACGTAGGAGAGACGGGAGAATTGGCGAGAAAGAGTAAGGAAGGAAACAGTATCAACTGACGGGCATGTCCTGGTTGTAGGATCGGCGATGCCGAAGAGGGAGGAGGCCGCGATGGCGGCCACCGCCACCGATACCACACAGGCGGTGGAGAATTTCGCGAGGCTCTACACGGTACTGCGCCATGATGACACTAGGCCTGTATGCCGCTACTGCGGCCGTAGCTACTCGTCACCGAGCAACCTGCGACAGCATGTGAAAAACGTCCATTCGAACTGGCCGCCGCCGGACACGTGGCCGCAGTGCAACGTATGCGGCAAGCGGTGTAAGACCAAGCATTACCTGATCAATCATCAGCTGCAGGCGCACGGCATCCATCAAAGGCCTAGCATGAACAATCCCGTTGCCCAACAACAACATCAGTCGCCGTCCTCGTCCTCGTTGCCATGAGTACGTTCAACGTCATCGTCCGATGGTCTGGAAACGCGTACAAACCCGATCGAATCCTCGTTTCTTGTCGAAAAGCTTTAGTCGATATCGCGATTGGAAACGAGAGGGTTGCTTCTCGCTTGATAGGACTGCTGAAAATCGTAACGGGGATTTCCGTCACCGCTGCAGTTGCAATCTCCGCAGCGGCAACCTGAAATTTGTTTAATCCGTTTAAGGCTTTGTTCGTGATAGAACATTAGCTATTGTAGGTTTTATAACCAACAATGATAAACCAGTAGCCTATCTGAATACGATTTTTCGGGCATTAATGAGGAATGAGGATTGATATTACATTTTCGTAGTTGTTTTTACATGTATATATCGCGATAGAGTTTTAATTCCAAAATTTTGTATTATGTTATCCATTTATTGTTTAAACTGAGTAAAAAACTGAAAGTTTTCATTTTATTTTTATCTCTATGCATGGTGCAATTTACAATTTATTCATTATAATATATTATTTATTATCATGTCTAGATTTTATTTGATATGTTACATTGAGACTCGACATTGATAACATTGTAGTTCTAAATATTTTTATAATTGAACAGGATATTAAGGGAATAGAAACAGTGTGAACGAGTTTAATCCATTTGACACATGAAATTATTTTTGACCGCAACAAATGAACTAATGCAATTATCGAATTAAATATTTTATATAGTTTTCGTGATGCAGCAGACAAAATATATGTCTAAATATAATACGAAAATGGCAATGCGAATGGCACTGTTGAGATTCATATAGCATCAAGGTGAAATCATCGATCGTTGCGCCTAAAATTGTGCACCAAATTTAATGTATACGAAACTGAATGGGTATACGAAAATTGACAAAATGTAATCTTAAATAATCGTACGAACGCGTAATTGTAACTGACGATGACAGGAGACTTGTGAAGAACCTGATGACATATTCGATTGGCATGTTTGCGAATTTAGAACCTCGAACACCTCCGCCATCTTTCGCCGAAAATCCAGCTGTTTGTAGTAAAAGATCTTCAATTTATATTAATATTCCTATTTCCCCCCCATTTAAAGAACATGATTAAATGGCAATGTTAATTGTCCACATTCTCTTGCACGATGCCAGACTCCTTCCAACCACATTGAAGTAAAGGGCAATTATCCAGTAATATCTTAACAATATATATCGCATTTTTACTTTTGTAGAATTTGATTTGGATCGAGTTTGTTAAAATCTGAATATCCTAGTTATGTCAACATCTGTCATAATCTTAAATAATGTGACGTATATCTATTTGTTATGAATGTTTGATATTATACCGAAAATGTAATGAGGGATATCTGAAACATTTTAATGATATAATGCAATTTTTATGCTAAACTTTCGGAGATTGTCTTGCATAAGTGAAATTTATTTGAATATGATGATAATTAGTATCAAACGTACCATACGTATATTATACATATATACATATATATAGGTATATATATATATATATATGTGTGTGTGTGTGTGTATATATTTAAATAATTATATGCGAATTTGAAAACAATATAAATTGAAATTTATATTTATTTTTTCGAAAACAATGAAATAATTATTACTTAATAATAAAGCAATAATATATCTTTTTTGAAAGCATAATAAAATTATCATTATATATTCAAATAATAGACTGATGATTACTCGTATCAATGACAATTAGCAATCGGTTAATTCCAAATAGTAAGAACACGGTATAACCGTTGCGGGAAATACCCCTAGATGTTGAACACCGTTGGGTCGAGGTTGGGCGCGTAGCATTATTGTGTTTAGTTCGGGGTGGGATTATGGTGGTGGTGGCTGGTGGTAACGTTGGTGTGGTGGTGGTTGCAGATCACGGGCTTGATGAGGCAGAGGGCGCGGCTTACCACCACCACCACAGCCATCACCAGCAACATCATCGGCATCGCCATCATCATCCACTATCCGTCCCTCCTCCTCACCACCGTCATCAGGCGCAACTGGAAGACGACGCATCAGTTAATCAATCTTCCACCACGGCCACCACGACGATAACGACGACCAGCAAATATCAACGTGGCCAACCGGACTACAGAGAACAGAGATTATTGCGGGAGCATCATCGGCAGCACGGTTACAGGTGTCCCCTTTGCTGTAGAACATTGCAGGATATCAGCGCTATGAGAGCGCACTTGGATCATCATTATCCCAGAGACTCACCCACCTGTCCCGTTACCTCCTGCGCCAAAACCTTTTCCCATCCTAATAGTGTCAGAAATCATATGCGATTGAAGCATCCTGTGCAGTGGGATCAGATTAAGACCTTGAGATGGACCTACGTCTGATGAATAGGCGAGGATCAGTACAACTCTGATCGCGTGTCGTAACTTTAATCTTTTCCAGAAATATTTTACCAAAGAAACTTTGCTTTTTGTTTTCCGGTGTAGAATTCTCTAGAATTATTTGTGTGATAATAATTGTGCGGCGATAATAAGTAGTAATTTAATAAATTAAGGCAGACTTTTCACAGTTCGGAAAATTAGGAAATCGCTAATATTATTATAGCGGAAGAAAAAAAAAGAATTCAGTATAAATCCAAATCTAATTAATCCAATATTGTCTTGGAAATATTGTTATTAATCTACTATTGCAAAGACGATAACTCGGCATAAATTATATGATATTAAATATTAATAAATATATTAATTAATTATTAATATAATCGCATTAATAATTATATCAATAATTATGTACGAGAAAAACTAATGTATTTAAATATCTGCACTTAGATAATTAATTGACAATCATTCCCTGTACAAGAAAATTTGGGCTTGCTCATTTAGCATTTTCACAAAAATAAATACCAAATTAATATCAAATCGAGCTTGTTATCGCCGCTAGGCTATTTTGAATTATAAACGTTGGAAGAGAGTCTGGTCGACGAAAGTTGGATTTTTTATAATATTTGCAGATATTAAAGAGACACAAACGTAATTGGTAAACACGTTGATAGGAACATACGAATTGTGAATTAGTTGAAAGTCTAATATGTACCCCGGCGTGATAGGAAATGCGCAAAGGTGACAACCGAACTTTAGTGCTTTATTTTAAAACTGTCACACACACACACGCACCCACCGTGAAGTTTATCTCTAACAAAAAGCGCACACTGTACATATGCGAGAGATTATATCGACAAAGGAAAGAATCTATAAATATATATAAAAAGCTATTATATTGAGCATATATATATATATATACATAAAAAGATATACATAGAGTTGATTTTGTATAAAATGTACGAAACAGTATTTCCTGTAGAGCCTGAAGCGTAGATCACGCCGTAGAGAATAAAACGATACACTTATGCCCGCATCAGACTAGAGATTGAGATTGAGATTAGATTGGAACTTGATCAATCAAAGCAAAGTTCACTAAACTTGAGATTGGTTTTCTTTCTTCTGATTGGTTAAATTCCAATCCAATCTTAATCTCAATCTTAATCTCTATAGTCTGATACGGGCATTACACACTGCGACATCCGGCATACGTCGGACATTGATAGGATTAGATTATGTATCTAAGAGAGAAAACAATGTTCCTCTAAGCTGAGTAAGCCAGCCTTATGTTAAATAATGTAGTTTTAAGAATGTAGAAACCGAACGGAAAAGTGCACGCCAAAGACCGCAACAAAACTGAACGGTCGATTGGCTCTAAAGATCCGTTTGCTCTAACGAAGAAATTGCGCGACATGTGAGAAAAATGCTGGCGCATATATGCGAAATGTGCGAAAATACACAGGTCTATACGAGTGAATGGATCGCGAGTGAATACGTCGACCAGAAATACGGTCGCTTGACAACGCCTAGCCTTATTTTTCTACGTCTTACGTTTCATCAGTATTCCTTAGGTCAAGAGTGCCCCAAGAGACATTACGTTCAAGAACGTGCATGCTAGACTATGCCACGAATAAACACGAGGAAGTATATTTATGTATATTTCTGTGAATGTACGAGTTGTTAGTTTCGGATCTTGAAGAGAAATGTCGGTGAATACAATAAACATTACTATTATGATAGTTTTTAAAATAAAATTTGCACAAAAATTTACGAAATGTATTATATACTCTATATCCAAGTAGAAAAAAAAGTCATAATAATATCAAAGTAGAGTTAAAATGGTTCCAAAATGATTATTAAAAGTCACTTTTTCGATCATGATAGAAAATTGATAAAATTATGACTTTGGAATTTAGACATTGTTTTGAATATTTTATAATAATTTGAATTTAAATTATTTCCAGTATTTATAACTATGTATTAAAATTGAAATATAGTGATGTACGAAACAAAATGTTTTTTTCAACACAACATATCATCATGATAATAAATATGATTTTTCACGATTTTGTGATTTAAAACATGCTCGATCGATATTCTTTCGAAAAAAACGTGCGAATAATGAGAACGTCTCTTATAATAATTGCTTTCAAATAAGTTGTTTATGCAACACTCATACAGCATAGAAGCTTGCAGCATCATTATTGCAATGTAGCAACATTGCATAATGCAATGTTATGGATACATTGCAAAAGATTTTTTTTCAATATTACTTCAGCAATGTTGCAGCAACATTTTAAAGATATTGTGAAACATGATGTCTTATGCTTTACTCGCGAACAGTACGCGCCACCGTTATCATATAGACATAAGCGGAATTAAGTTCTCGTAAATAAGAAATTACAAGATAGAATAAAAATGAGATCTTTCATCAATATTCTAATATTGATTCTTTATATTGATTTCTTGAAGGAGCGAGTTCTCAAAATTGAAGACTAAAGTTACAACAATATTGTAGCAACATTTCACAATGTTTTTTGCAATCTTGTAATGAAATATTTCTACAATAATTCTGCAATCTTTCTGTGCTGTATGAAGCACATTTAAGCCTTTATTAGTTATTAAACAAATTTATTTATGCAAATATTACTTTTATATTTATTGTAATTATGAATAATTTTGTTTGTAACTAATAATTAAAATTAAAACAAGACTTTACATCTAACCCTGGCATATAAAGAATGTAAGCTGTGCTGGCTTTTGCCAAGAAAACGCGAATCACGCTTTGTGCATTCAAAGTAATAATAAATATCTCGCACATAATATTTTATGAATTTGTAAAAACGGTTTATATTTTAAAAGCATTAATATTTTAATTTATTATTTATAAGATAGATAGAAATTCAGGAATAAATATGTATTGAAATATATTTAAAAATATTTAAAATATATTTAAAATATATTTTTAAAAATGATTATTTATTTTTTGATAATATCTAGATTGACATAATTTTAACTTTTATATGATTTTTTGTTCTGCTTGAGTATATTGTTTAGAAAACCGGAAGCTACAAAGTATTCGTGCAATATAGCCTCTTTTTCATTGAATATTATTTATTATCGATTTCTTCTCTTTCTGACTCATCTAACAGCTCGTACAATAAATAATGTATAGAATACCATACATACTATTTTAGCAGATATTAGCCTCTATATATATAAATATATATATACATATAAGATGTACGAAATAAAGTCTATATACTATTTAAGTAATGCTTTGTACAATAAAAAGTACTCAGAGAAATCCAGAGTATTATATTTCCACAATCTCTTATGAATTATTATAACGCTATAGCTTACACGATCGTATGATCGATTTTAGACAAAAAACATTAGTTTATATAATTTTCTCTCATTGTATTTTAATATTTTTATATAAAAAAACTTCTTTTTTTCACAGTTTTTGTTTTTCCATTATTCGTATTATCTTTTTCAACTTAGTAACATAAATTTTTATAAAAATAATAAGTACATATGTATAAAGGCTTAGCAAAATTAAAATTCAACAATCAAAAATAAAGAGTTTCCTCTCTTTCTCTCTCTCTCTCTCTCTTTCTTCCTATGAGCCAAGTTAAATACGAATGTTATAATACTGTATTTAAAAACAATAATGTTCAAACGTTTTGGACTTACATTAGGTTATTCTTAGTGATAAGTTTAAATATATAAATATATAAATTAAGATAAGAAATATAAGGGATATATTAAAAAGACAAAAAATAAAAACGCAATTGCTCACAGATAAAATTACAAAAGAAAAAGTTGGTTACATATATAAGAATTTATCCGCGGTGAAATGACCGGATTGTAAAAAAAGTAGTTGGAACTTGTTATTGAAACTTGTTTCTGATCAAAATTAAAAGAATTATAAGGATGCATCGTCTTTTCATTGATAAAAGAAATCTAATGCAGAGAACGTCTTTGTGAAAAATAAATATACGACAGAAACTAAAGGTCAAAAAAGCGTATGGATAATTGTGATCTATATAAGGAACTAAAAACATGGTTTAAACAAAGTGACACGGAATTACTTTCAGATACATACTTTTCTGTTCTTAAATTATTATCTCCCACTTAAATATCTAAACTTCCTCCTACCTCTTTTGTATCACCATCCCTCCCTCCCTCTTCCGTTTTCTCATCCACGTTACTTTTCACTGTTCATTATTCATTTATTATTACATCTGTCATCTCACACGATTACATTTTGTTTTTTTTTCTTAGTCACAATTACACGGATATGCTTTTTTAAATCTTTAGTTTCTGTCGTATATTTTTTTTAAACACGTTTTCTGCAATTATTTTCTTAGACTCTTTTTTATCCATGGAAGGATGATGCATCCTTGCAATTTTTTTTAATTTTGACCAAAAAAACAAGTTTCAATGATCTTTTTTTTACAATCCGATTGTGTCACTGCGAATCTCTATACGGATAGATTTTTATACATGTAACCGACTTTTTCTTTTGTAATTTTACCTGCGAGCGACTGCGTTTTAATTTTTTATTTCTTTGACACATTTCTTATTTTTCATCTTAATTTATATATTTATATCAAGTCTATCTGTCTAAAACTTCGCTTGCGAGCTAAACGCTTCCACCTCCGCTTCCATCGTTGAATGAGATTAAAAAAAAGAGACGCTAGAGCAGCCAAGTCACGGAGCACAGCTCTAACATTCTATTCTTTTTGTTTCCTCTTTGTTTCGCTTAAAGAGATGATGGATAGAATTTTTAACTCGCAAGTTTTGGACATGTCTGATTTATGTGTTTAAATTTATTAATGAAGATGACCTAACGTAAAGTCGAAATGTTTGAATATTATTGTTTTTAAATATAGTATTATATAAGAATTTTGTTTGATTCATAGCTCCTTATTTTTTTAATTGTTGAATAATATTTTATATAAAATTAGGCGTACATATATAATTCGTAATTTTTAAATATATTTACAAAATTAATTGATCTCAAAAAGAGATAACGACAGAATAAACTTCAGAATACAGACCAAAATTATTCTTATCGAACAACATTGTCAATCGATTATGTATTGCTCAATGAATCAATATTCCTTTTTCTATAATGAAATATATGAATATTATTTTCTCACACGTCCGTCATTTATTTTCAGTCACTCGACGAAGTCTGGATATGATTCGAGTTCGTGCAACGGATCCTAGGCCTTGTCCAAAGTGCGGAAAGATGTATCGTTCAGCACATACATTGCGCACTCATTTGGAAGACAAACATACAGTCTGTCCGGGATACCGCTGTGTTCTGTGTGGAACCGTGGCAAAATCTCGGAATTCTTTACATTCGCATATGTCGAGACAACATCGGGGCATCAGCACAAAAGATCTTCCAGTTATGCCAATGCCCAGTAAGTTTGATCCCGAGTTGGCGTCCCGTCTTTTGGCTAAGGCTGGAGTCAAGGTGAGTCCGGCTGAACTCCGCGCACGAGCTAGTCCAACAGCATCTCGAAGAAGTGACATGAGATTGGAACCACCTCGTGCAGGTGCGTCCGAAGTTGACAGTTGCGGAGGTGATGATCCGGAAGATCTTAGTCTTAGGTATAGTTCGCCACTTTCAAACACCGTTATCACTAAGGTAAGCGGCAACAGCAACAGTAGCAGCAATAGCAAGAATTCGACAGCGATCATCCCCAAGTCCCTGGATTCTATGCATGGTAATGGTGATCTCAACGTGGCGCCGCTGCCACATGGCAGTCATCATTCGGGTCACAATACCAGCGCGATTGCTGGCTCGGCGATTTTGGACACCTATTTACAGTTTATTGCAGAGAACTCTGGTCTATCGACGATAGGACTTGGTCCAGAGCATGCAGCTGCCGTAGCTCATGCTGCTAAAATGCGCATGAGTATGGAAAAGCACGGCAGTCGCAGCTTGGAGGATTATCCTATAATCGGCAGAGATGAGGGTCGAGGCTCCGGAGTCGTCCACGAGGATAGACAGGAATTCGACAGACACAGCGGACTTGTCGATGAAGCAGAATCGTCAGGTGCGGATGACGACGAATTTAGCGAGAATGAGGAGTCAGAAGTGATAAAGGAATAACTCCTTCTTCTTAGTATAGCTAATGATTATAAAGGGCATCTTTGAATTACTGACAGTTCTTCGAGATGATCGCGGAAACATAAATTAGCGCTCGCGACTTTATGTTTCATAAAAAAAAGAGGAGATATGTGCCAGATCGTCCATCCGAGGAATGATCGATGATTCTTGTTTCTTATTGCGTGCTATTATTGCGCGGAATGATTTGTGTAGTTTATTGAATGTCAGACATGTTTAAAAAGTCGAAAAGTCCGTAAAATATTTTGACACCAATCATACAGAGTATACAGACGATGCGTGGTCAAGTTTGCTTGTTGGACTAGAGTCACTTAGTTGCCACTGCGGCAAATAAGCGCATATGTATATGTACAAAATCATGTACTATGCAAACATATGTATACGCGCACACACATACATACATATACAAACAGACACACATATATATACAAGCGCGTGTGCGCGATGGAACACCCACATATATGCCACAAATATTCCATCCATCTACCTCAGTGCACATAATAGATGATAGAACAGGCTAAGTCGAATCTCAGTAGATGAAGAGAGGATGAAGTACGCCATTGGATCGCAGAACAACGATGATCGCAAGGTTTGATGTTTGCTGCAAGCTATCAAGAACGTGATGATTAGGCAGGGCAATTTTGCTTTATTTTCCAAAAGTTTAAGCGACTTAAAAATTTAAATGCGCTAATGAATACAATATCTATTATAATATTATTATTATTATTATTATTATTATTATTATTATTATTATTATTATTATTATTATGAATGTTAATATCGCTTATAAACGTTAGATTTATAGAAACATTAGACGACATTCAGCTATTTTTAAATTTTTTTATTTTGGGTAACGCGCGTAGCGATATAGCGTCATGCCGTATCTACCAGACCAGCACGCAAATATATGGCTGAATGCATTAACATATTGATATATGAATGCCACGTCATTCATATATAAATGACACTCAATTTTATGAAAAATTCTTTAGAAAGTCAAACATGTTTTCTTTCATAATTTATTTTTTGCCGTAAAAAGTTAAAATTATCATTAAACGATAAGACTTTTTACGAAAATTTAATGTTTTTGTATTTATTTTTATTTAAACGACGAGGAATTCTCGGAAACTAAGAATGTGTCATTTGTATGTTTGTGGTGTCAATGTGTTAATAATATTTAATGTACTTACATACAACTGCCTCTTGCTCGCAAAGAAAAAAAAATTGATTATAGATTGTGAAATATCTTTGTAATTGCGGATGCACCGGAAAACCATTATAGATTTTATTCACGATATAAATACAATAATAATTGTGTTTCAGTCTTGCTCCAATTAAATATTTTTCAACGGAATTTAAATATAACTGTTTACATCATCAATATTGGATTCTTAAGATGAATATTTTATCGGAACAATATCATATTGTTTTCTAGCCTTAGATAATATAATTATCTATAGGTCCACTAAGATGCTCAAACAAGTAGTTACAGAGTATATCCACTTCCATCTTTTAGAAGAGTGTCTATTTTGATTGTAGTTTGTTACAAAGAAAAAATGCATTTTTTAATTTTGAAACAAACAACATATCTTCTAAGAAAAATTGGAAAATTTTGCAAGAAATATATATAATTAATAATTTCGCAATTTAATTAAGAAACAGCGGCCATTTATGTAGAAAAAGATGTTAATTAAATATATTAAATAACAAAATATATCTTTTTAACACTAAATACATAATTTATCAGATGAAACAGACAAGTCTATGTAACGCCATTTTGAAAAAGTGAGATACAAGCGTAATTGAATCGTTATTATATTTAATTTGAATTGAAAGATAGTTTGAGTGGAGCAGCACGGAAACACAATTATAAATCGTCATTATATTAATAGTGAATAAAGTCTCAATGCACTCGATTGTGTAGATACGCTTTCGATATTTAATTAATTTTTTTTTATTAAAAAAATTTTTGTTTTCTCGAGACAATTTTTTTTTTATTAAATATTAGATGAGAGTAAAGAAAGAAGGAAAAACATCTCAATCATTTTGACGTCGATCTATATAGACTACGTGCGTCGACCCATTTAAGAATTTGACTTAATGCGCAATCGATTTTCACTAATTATAACTAACGATTTGTTGCTTATATTCTGTTTTTTCAAGTAACTTTTAAAAAAAGGAAAGGAAAATTTAATGTGGAATGGTTCCATTTTTAGTTTCTCTTTGGCCTTACCTTTTCGTCCTATCGTCATCTCCTCTTGCATGCAACATCTCTTTTGGGATAGGTATTTTAGGCTTGCCATGACATAGTTAAGTAGTGATTTAAGTTCAGAATATTGATTGTTGTTAATAGGGAAAAATACGATAGTTATTACATGTCAGGAATAAAGTGTTAGGAGTAAAATCGGCGCGGTTTTCGGAGATTGTAAATTGCATCAATTAATAATGAAACTACAGATAAGGGGCGATTAGACTTATTCCGCGATCTCGCGACGAGAGACTACTACGTTTGGACGTAAATGTGTTTAAACACATGGCTTCTCGAACAACGCGACGAATGTTTGATTATTCGTTGCTTACGCGCACGTAATGTTCTTAGCGCGGCAGAAACTTTTTCTATTTTCGCGAGGCGTAGGGAAAAGTTAATTCATCGGAAAATTCGCCGCTAAACGTGCACGACGCGGTACGTCGTGAAATTGTTCCTACTAATATATATATAATTCATAAGTTAATTTCATTGACAGCACGTTTAATAGATTCTACGTATATGATAATAATAGGAATACACGTACATGGTATAAAGAGAAGAAAAATTTAGCAATATGTAGCAGCGTGGCGCGGGTCAAAACACGATTGGGAAATGTTGAAAAATTGGTGTTTTCTCACTTTAGAAGATAAACTGTGCCACGTTTGTGACCGATTTGACCAATTGAGCTGATTGTGCATCGGATATCTTGGTTCTTGGTGCGTGTCTTAATATGCGACTTAATAAATTTGGCCATCGATTTCTGCATGTATTTTTCACGAAAGGAGAAGTGCTAGTTGATCAACGCCGGAGATTGTAAGCATGAAGCAATTTGAAATTTCCGCATGAAAAATTACCTAAATCCTACCATAAAATTCCACACGAGAACTGATCACAATATTATCATGTATTTTGAATTTTTTATGCGGAGAAGAAATTATATGGCGATCGCGTATCGCTATTTGATGTGAACATAAAAAACATAAAAAATTGAAAAGTCAAACGGAAGTTATATAAAAAGTCAAATTTTATATGAAAAATCATGATTTTATAAAAGTCAAGCTGTTTTAAAACAAGTCATGGAAAAAATAAAATTATCACGTTCTATAAATTAAACTTCTTGTAATAAAATTTGTTAGCGTTGATTATGCAAGTATAATATGATAAACACTGATTTGACAGAAAAACTGAATAATTTCGACTAACAGATTCTATTACTGATTAAAATTGATATCGTAAAAGCATCTCTTGGTTTTTGAGTTCCATTACACGATAGTGGTTTACAATTCAATTAAAGAATCTGTTTCGACATTTAAATTGCGTATTAGTAATTCGATAACTAATAAAGTACAAGAACGGTTTTGTTTAAATATTTAAAAATTTAGCTAAATTTAGAAAATAATTTTGTTGAACCATCAAAATAATATAGAATGCTTAAACGATGATTGTAATTAAAACTGTAAAAAGTTTTAACATTTTAGCAATCAGTTTGAATGTTCTACATACTTATTTTAATAGTCCATATAAAATTATTTTCAGGTCTGTATCTAGCTAAATTTTTAGATACTTCAGCAAAACCGTTTTTTCCATGTATAGATGGTTATCCCAATTATATTGTTAACGCGTATTTGGCTGAATACTTTATTTATCATCTTTAATTTTTACCTATATTGTGAATATTAAACGAGATTGACGAGATTGACATCCTACAATCTAATAGCATACTAATAATTTTCGCTTTAGCGGAGACATGCTCGTATCTTAATTTTTTATCTCTTTGAATTCTATCTATCAAATTCTGCCAAAACGAGAAATTCAGGAGTATTCATTGCTCCTACACATCTACTATACAAATTATTGCGAAAAACGAACAAATTGGACGAGTCTGATATGTAAAGTGTTCTGGAGAGTCCAGGAGAATGAAAATTGTTGCATTCTTTGTTACTCCTTTCCTCAGAAGGAAAGATGAAAGAATTAGTATATTTGACGTATGAATTCCACACCGAATGATGTCTGATCTTCTGATATCGTTAATCTTAAAACACGATTCTTTACAGTGTTATTAAGATAATTTCCACATCCAAGAAAAGAATGTTGTTATATAGTAAAAAAAAAAGATGGATTTCATTAAGTGTGTCGAAATTAAGAGAAGTTTTGAATTTCATAAATTCTTATTTACTATCTAAAATAGATAATGATTCGGCTATTTATCAAGTTTTGAGTTTCTACTTTAGATTGAAAAAATAGCCATTGGAAAATAAAAATTTTAGCCGGAGATAAAAAGAAAATGATATGATGATTTTATTAGGAATTTATGGCAATTCTCTGCTTTTTAGTCTGTGGAACATTTCGCTTTTGAACGTTTGAACAAGTATTTGTTGTTGTATGAAAAAGATGATCGCATCAGATTCAAGAATGCCTATTCGTGCTGGAATGCCCAAAATCTGCTTAAATTGAATTGGTTCTAATAAACTTAATCCGGCATGAATAGAGATATTGAAATCGACAGGATTGTTTTAACGTATCTGAACCTATTTAATATTTTCGAATTGATCCTGTACTTCATGTTCTAATTAGAGAATTATGAGGGAGGGAAAGTCCAAAAATATAAAGTTTTATATACGATATTTTATATACGACACACAGTGAAACTGGACATAAAAAGCTGGCTCAAATTTAGAAAAATATTTTATTTAATTTTTTTCTTATATTTACTTTCTTAATTTTAGTAAATATTTAACTTAATAATTCTTTATGCGTTATTTCTAAAATTATTTTAGTGCTATTTTATAATGGTCCTTATAAATTATTTATATTTACGTTGTAAATATAAATGACGTTATATGTCATTTGCAATAAGAACGGAATATGGAATTTATATCCTATATTCTCTGTTCCATATTAGCTCAAAATTATGCAATCACAATAGTGATTAAGTATTCAATTGCTATTCTTATTTATTACTTTGCAACGATAAAAATGTGCAATATATTACCGGCTTAAAATTCTTTTGCGAAAAAGGTACATGACTTATATAAAAATGCGCATATAGCAACATTTGATATAATAATAATGATAGTTACTTTGTAACTTAATAGTAGTAACTCATGTAAGATATTGCTAAAGAAACATTAGCAAAAGTAAGAGGAGAGAAAAGTGAAACGATGATTAAAAGAAAAAGGAATAAAAAAATAGAATAAAAAAAGAGAATAAAAAAAAAGAGAATAAAAAAAGAGAAAAAAATAAAAAGATCTGAAAAACATGTTGCGACTTCCAGACTACCTAGCAACAGTTTTGATCATTATATCAAAAATTTTTTGAGATACATCTTTTGAGAGCACCACTCTTGCTGCGATTACCTTCATGACGAAGTAACATATCGCCCCCTACTTATTCGTATATAGATTTAAATACATCAAAGGATACATGAAAGGAGTTGAGTTAACATTACAAAAATAAACTATTTTGATTTAATTAGAAAAACTGATTATTATCAACTTCTGATGCTATTATTCACAATGAATTCTACAACACTATACAAATCAGCTACCTGCAAGCAATCACAAACTAGTAGATTGCAGAAAAAGTCAAGTTTCCATTAGATTACTGAGCCAGTGAAAATGATAAATCAATAAAGATAACATCAAGTAAAAAAAAAGAAAATAAACAGAAAAGTAAAGTCAAATTAATTTATTATACTACACTAATAAAAATAGATAAATTAATTTACCTATAAATGATAATTTTTTGAGAATAGGCTATTACATGTGATTTCTCAAGTATTAAACAAATTTATACATACAAAATATAATGACACAGAAAACAAAAAAGTAAATGGAAAAATTGTGAAACAAAGAAGCAAACATATAAAACAATAAACTATATAACATAAACAAAGAAATAAGGAAAACGTTAAGAAAATAGCAGAAGAAAAATCAAGGTAGTCTGGAGCTTTCAGAAGTAATAAAAAGTACAAATGTATTTAAAGAAGAAATGTATGAAAAAAGAAAGAGAGAGATATTTATGGTTGTATATTTATGACAGGTATAAATTTAAAAAAAAATTTTATAAAAAAAAAATAAAAAATATTATTTTAAAGAAAAATGAAAAAATAAATACATTAAAAACATTTAAAAAAAAGAAAAAAAAGATGAGATTGATTTTAATATTGGACAATGTAAAAATGAGATTTATCAGAATACTTTGCAATTTGAGACATATTTCCATTATAAGAAGAAGAAGAAGTGGAAGAGAAAAAGAAGAAAAAAAGTAAAAGAAAGTAAAATGCTACATTAAACTTCTAGTTTAGCTGACTTGACGAATATTACATAATTTCATATTACATAATTTTGTGAAACTTAAAGGCATTCAGTTAAAATTAGTTTATAAGAACAATATTTTGTATTTTGAAAATCAGTATGTGTAACTAAACTATTAGTATATATATTAGTATATATATTAATATATACCTTAAGAAAAAAATAATAATAATAATTTCGATAGAGATTATTTGAGTAAGATAATTAGAATTAATTCGAGGACCACTACCATGCGCATTATCATCATGCGAATTTGCTCTCCGCGCCGAATTTCTTCCGGGCTCCTGTGAATAATTTTTGTCATCATATATATTTTTAATATGATACATGTGTACGGTGGTTGATTATCTTTTATAAAAAACGAGCACTCACTTAAGAAACGTGCTTCGAGAAACGTAGAGGATAATTCTCTTTATTTTTTAGATTTCTAAGACATATATACAGAAAAATTAATTGGGACCGGGTGGATTTGAGTCCGGATTTGTAATAACATAAAGCAGACACACAATTCTTTACGCTACGATCGCCGCACACTAATGCGATCGAGGAAATTAAATTGTGCGAAAGAAATTACGTATAAGAAACCGTAATTTTTCTAAATTAACAAACGCGCCCGTAAATAATTTTTGTCATATATGTCATCATACATGTTTTTAATATGATACATGTAATACATGTGTACGGCGGTTGATTATCTTTTATATATATAAATATATATATATATATATATATATATATTTATTGAATACGTGTACAGCAAAGTTTTAAGAAATTTAGGAAAAACAAAAAACGCATTAGATGACAAAAAAGATGACAGCGTTTTTTTAAATGAATAATGAATTATCAGTCTATTTAGGTAATCTGATTATTATATTGTTCATAGAATATAGATCAAGGATCATATTTGGGTCACATTCCTAAAAAGAAAGAATGTAAATTTTAATTAAAACATCTTTGAATCTGTTCGATTTTATTGATTTTCTCGTTGCGTTCAAAAATTCTGATTGAATGCTTACGTTTGCCAATTTATTAAAATTTAAAATTTGCAAAAACGAAAATTGATGAAATGGACAATGCTATGAGTAAGCTGAAGCAACAAAAAGAATGAAAGAGAGATTTTTTTAAATATTGAAGAGTCTTGAGTTTTTACATATACTAATTTTCAAAATATATAGAGAATAATAAGAATTGGAATCATTTAATAAAACATTTAAATAGAAATCATTAATATTAATGTAATTAAGAAAATATAATAAAATATTATAATTAAGATTAAGTTTTGTATTTTTGTGTATGCATATTTTGTTGTATCTAAGTTTTATATCTAATTCAACCGAAAGTTTAGCCAGCTTTTTTGAATGTTGCCTCACTGTGTGCGATGTTACATTACATGAATCTAAGCCGCTGACGGTTACATTTCTTTCCGTTCCGGCATTCTCAAGATTATTTGTTAACTATTCGATTAAATGTGTGCGCAGCTGATATCGAAACAAGACCATTGAATGCTAGAGTCCTAGTTTCGAAATTGTTGTGTTTACATTTATGTAATTAATGTTTATGTTTATATGTAATTAAATGTATAATTTAACAGTTTCTTGCAAAACAAGAAAAAAGAATCGGTGAATTGCAAAATATCATACACTATAATCCACAGATCACCATTAATGCATTCGAATGTCATATCTTTTCGAGGTTTCGAGCTAGTTCTAGTTTATGTGAATAATTTTTCATTTATCACGAGCATGTCCTGTTGAATACAACCTTCTTGCCGCTGTGGAATACGAGGTAGCAAATTGACAATGCATGTAAAACGATGTCTTTTATCTTCGTTATCTAGATAACGATATCTATTTCACTGACCCAAAGTGCTAGATTATAGAAATAATTGAAATTAATAAAGTAGATAAAATTGAGATAAAATTTAGGTAAAATTGAGGTAAAATTGGGGTAAAAAGAGAATATTTCTAGCACGTAGGTTGTGCACAATACTCGAAATATACTTCTCAACTTTAGCTTTTAAGATAGACCTTTAAGACGAATTTAGGATTAAAATTAAATTTGTCGCGAGACAAAATTTGACGCCAAGCGATTTGCGTCGAAAAGAGCAATATCAGTAAACGACATTCTAGTACCAGCCTAATAAAATTCTAATCTTTAAGAATTTTCGGAATAACAAAGCCATTGACTTCCGTTCGATGAGATTAAACATGATCAAAGTAAAAGTGTCTCCTGAAAGGAATGTGGAAAAGCAGAAAGAAATGTGCTGTGAAGTGAGTAACCGAAATAACTAGGATATAACATTGTAAGAAAGAGAATTTGAAAATTTAATTAGTCGCATAGCACCGAGAAAGCCGAGAATATAAAAGTGCCGAGATACAAAAGGAATAAAATTAATTAACGCTATATTCCTGTTGTGTAAAAACATAATACGTTACTTTTGAATAACTTGGCTTCTTTACTTAACAATTTTACTTTTAGCAATTTAAGGATCATTATTACGTGGACAATTATGTTATTAAAATATAAACGAATGTCATATTGATCACATGTTGATATGCTAAATTTCGAAATGTTTAAACTTGACATATACATGTGTATACGAATGCAATTGTATACGATTGTAACATTTGTATACGATGCGGATACGAGAGCCAAAAAAGCGGGCACGCGTGATGAAATAAGATTGCCCGCGCCATGCTGCTCTATGGAAGCGTCCTATATTTTACTATAAATATTGTTGTTAGCCATGACGCTTTCTTCCTTCTTTTTTTAGAATGTTCGATCAAGACGCACTCATAATTTGCGATCTATCGAGCGACGAGTAGCATTTTCGGGTAGAGATTGAAACGCGCGGCGATTCCGTTTTAGATTCCCGCAAATTTAGACATTTCGCATTTTTATTTTGTCCACAGATAATCGCGTCCACAGACAATTTCTTCTCGTGAGATAAAAATGCGAGAAAATTCATCGAAGATACGCAATCAATTTTCAGGAAAAAAAAAGAGAAAGGGAAAACGCGGAAATCATCAATCGAGATACGAATCCAGGTTTATCGGTACAAAGAAACCACTTCTTGCCTTGAAGCTCTCTATTATTATAAAAGAAAGCAGATCATTGTGCGCAGAGTACAAATTTATTCGCGGATTTACTAAACTTTAATGAACATTGTAAAGATAAAAAGTCAAAGCAGGAGAAAAAAGAATAGACGCGAATATTCGCGTCTTTCGTTTTCTGTTAATCATTTCCATTAAAACAGTCATTTTTAATATGGAAAATGTGTATACAAAATTTAATATGTGAATATATGTGAGATTTGGAAGCGACCTAAAAGAAGACTATAGAAAAATAAAAAGGCGATAAAAGGAGGCTTTTAACTGCAAAAGATAATATAAATCGAGAGAAACGAGGAAGTCATTTGAAACAAGAGTAGAATATAATCGATCGTTTTGTGCCATTGCAAACTCGTGAAATTGACAATTATTCTAGTTCAAATTTTTGCTCACTTATACGTCATATGATTGCGAGAAGAAATTCCTTGATTCAGAGAAATAGACAAACCAGAAATTTTTAAAACGTGCTAACGATCATCGTCATCATCGATAATTAATAGCGATTTTGATCTAAATTTTGTTCATTTTAATTTTCATAAAGCGATTCGTGCGCGAGAAAAAGTTTGCTTGAAATAGACACAGACATACATAGCAAGCAAGGACATAAATGTAACATGTTACAGATTATCGTACATATACAAAGTTATATAACACATACCGTAAAAAAAATGTTTAATCAATATAGGTCTAAAAATTAACTTTGAATTCATGTGATTATTTTCACATAATCGATTTTTTTCATCTTGCATAAAAAAATATTAAGGTATGACAATTAAAAAGTGAATATATATTCAGATATATTAAGATATATTTTATATATCCGAGATATTATTTGAATATATTCTGACAATAAGAAGTGAATTAAAATATTAATTTTTCTAGTCACCTTATTTAAATATTTTTATATGCAAATATGAAGTGAAATCGATTTGTGCAAGAATATATATAGCATATATAGTTCCATGCAAACGTGCAGCAAGTCATCATTACCAAAACTGAAAATCGCTCCTACCTCTGATAAAGTTAATTTCTCGACCTATATTAATTAAATATTTTTTGGTTTAATAAATACTATCTAAGTTCTCTAAATTTTAAATTTTTTTTACATATTGTGTGTGTGTGTGTGTGTGTGTGTGTGTGTGTGTGTGTGTGTGTGTGTGTTCATACATGTATTATATATGTACATATACATACATATATTACACTTATCTGTAGAAATGAAAGGTTGGCGGGGTTGGTTTCATTTGCATGATGATACAAACTTGCTTTTAGTCTTGCTTTTATATTTTTGGTTCTTTTATTACAATTTTGTATATATTTATACATATA
>JANQDE010000001.1:656140-704869 GCA_037157785.1 Cephalotes varians | reverse complement strand
TCGGCCGTATACAAACTGTTTTTTATATAAACTTATTTTATCACGATTATATGAAGGAGCACATACATATATATGTACATTTACGCAAGTAAATATAAATACATGTATACGTATATGTACATTTACATGCATAGTTTTACATGGAATAGTTCTGGCTTGATTTTAATCCCGCCAAATCCTCTTTTAACTCTTCCTCAGTCCCTACATTGTCATAGTCCATTGAACATAGTCCGCAATAGTCATCTCGAATAATACCACCAATTACAGTATTGCTATAGCTTTTAGAGACAATCGTATGTGTAAATTGTATAACGCGCCCGGCCGGCGCTTTCAATTGATATCTCGGCAAAATTATTGCAATTGTTACGCAAGAGCACACGCTATTTTTCCGCCGACGTAGTTTCATATGAAATTGTTTGAAAGACGCAGGATTACTCCATTTTTTTTTTAACAAGTTTATATAAACTTATCCTCAAGAGATAATATACTGTTACAAAATCGATCCTCTTAGAAGCACAATGTTTAGGAGTATGTAAATTTTGCATTAATTTTATCAAATCCGTTCTTAGTAATCTATAATAAAAATATCATTTAACTACTAATAATATTTACGTTGTAATATTTACAAATGAATATTTATTAAAGAATCTAATGAATATTTATTAAAGAATCTATAGAAAATCCTCATGAGAGAGGGGATTTAAATTATTTCAATTGCGTTAATTAATTCGGTCATAATGCAGATTAAAATGTTTAATCATCGGAAACAATTTCAGCTATCTTACCCATTAAATATAGTGAATTTTGAATGCTATGAAGGATATGACACGTGTCAATAAAGCCACATGTACAGATTCATATAACATCTGCTTTGGAATAATTGATTGCATTTTTAATCTTATTAAATCTTGAGGAATTAGAGCTTCCCGAAAACAAGTCAGATACACTTTCCCGAAATAAAAATTTAATTCACTTCCTTCGGTATTTCAATTTTATTGAACAACGGCATATTTAATACAATGACTATACAAATAGCTGACTTTTTTACAGTTATAGCTTTCGAGGATCGATCGTTTCCCAAAGAGAGACATTGTACAGTAACGCCGCGATCCGCCATCCTTTTTAATCTCTTCTAGAGAGCGGTGGATTTTCGCGTTATATCTGGATAGGAAGATAAGAGCTAACGTAGTTAATGCACGGCGGGAAACGACAGTGATATCGGTAACGACTGAGGCCCCGCGCGCGAGCGCTGCTGCCGATAATAACGCGCGAGTTGGAAGCTCGTAAAGGCCTCCGAAACGGCTGAATGCTCTCGCGTGGTTCGCTTCGTGATTATAAAAGCGGATTAACGACGCCGTAAACGCAGTGAGCCTTTCATGAACTGTCTGGACGCCGCCGCCGTTCATTCGAGTGAGTTGCGTCCGCTCTCTCTCCCTTCGGCGAGATGCAAATGCGGAGCTGTAGCGAATAATTCTCGCTGCGGTGACATTCGGAATTTGCGAGCGAGTGTCACATCGCCGACGTCCGAATGCGAAAAACTCTTGATTGATGTTCTTTGTAAATTGTCAAAACATTCAATTTAAGTTAGCTCGTTTTTACGAAAGTTGCGGCAGATAAATGCTAATTACATTTTTTTCGAAAATAATTGCAAAACTTTCGCAAAGAACAATATAACGTTTGTGTGTATTGCACGTTATTTTAATCTATACATTCTTTTATATATAATTGCAAAAAAGTTATCTACGAAAAAGTATGAAGTTAATAATAGGAGATATATATTTTTTGTTTCTTCTATATCATTTATCATTAAATTTTTTTTTACATTCATCATAAAGTGTGCTCGACTAACACAATGACGTACGTTTCTATGTTTAAACGCGTTTAATAAAAGTCGTTAGATCTACAAGAGTATAATGTAAAATTTATCTCCCGAGTTTAATATGGAAAGTGAAACTGTAACGATGAACTATTAACGAACCGTTAAAACAATATTGCGCAATTGCAAAGTGTAGCGTAATTGCGAAGATATTCGAGATGTTTTCGCATAGCAATATGAGCAATCACTTTATTCTTTTCGTCGCTTCGTCCACTCGCTTCGACGTTCTTCCTTTAAACGGAACACGTCGATGAGGGCACGATCGGTGCATAATTAGTCATTGCTATCTTCATGCAGCCGTCACAATTTGTCACCTATCTGCATTGTCGTCATAAGGTTTGCCGGTTGACGAGAGACGTTCGGATAAATCATCGGGTTTTTGAAAATGAACTCGATGAACCGCGATCGGATCTTGTCGTCTAATACGAGCCTAATGTCGTCGCTGCGTTATGCTGCAGATAATTGCAAGATAGATAAAAAGTGCATACGAGCGCGCACGGCCGGGAACGATCCGCCGTCTCAGGTACTTAATAATCGACACGATGTAATAATGCATTATGTAAATGTAATAACAAACTCAGGAATTCTGAAGCAGCCAGGCCGTGATACTATACTTATAGACTACTACTATTGCTACTACTACTACTATTATTGCAGGTGTGATTCTTACGTTAATCCGATCTAGGCGATTCTAGCCTGACAGCTTACACTGTTTTGTTTCATTTGTTCGTTTGTTTCTTGTTTGTTATGAGATTTTACACCGGCAAGTGACGAAACATTTGTGCATTGTGCACTTCGGCGCGCGTGTAAATCCGTTTTCGATTATCTTTATTTCATTGACAGATGCAATGGAAAGTTATACGTCTTTAACAAAGAAAATTAATTAAACATTGTTTTAAGCGTTATTATCTTAATTTGCGACGAGTCAACAACATTTATTTTTAACATATCTTTCAAATTTATTCTTTTTTATCTTTCGAAGAATTTTGTATTTTTCGCAAAAGTAATGATACTTTATGCGATACTTTATGTTTTATGATTCGTTTATGTTTTATTATTTGTTGTTTATAAAAATTTATTTTTTTTCTTTTTAAACGCAACAAAAAGTGTTTTAAAAGCACAAAAAGTGTTTTAATTTCTAAATGAATCTAAATAATAACAAAAATTTGTTTGTTTATTTAAAAAGACACAATTTATTTCTACAATAAATAAAACCCTTTTTGCGTTGGGGGATTAGTCGAAACGAATTTTTGCGTGCGCATTTACGACAAGAAAGAAATAATTGTGAAATCACCATAGCTACCTCCATGTTATTAAATATCAATCTTTTTCTCGCGTTATTACTCATGCTCACATACATGGCATATATTATTTTGCAAAAATTCGCGCGTGTCAACTGCGAATTAACGTCTTCTCTCTGTGTGGAAATAAAAAAAAATATATATATATTATATATTATATACATATATTATGTATACACGATATTTTACACATAGTCATGCGCGGGATAATATAGCTTCCAGGATTTAAGTTAAGTGATTGCCTCCTTGCATGGAACAGTCGAGCGAGCGTAAATAATAATAATTAAGAACGAATAAACAGATTATACAGTCATTAGATAATAATGAATAATAAGAACCAACGTAAAAAAAGAGATGCGCAAATGAAATCATTATTTCTAGAACATTAATCTGAAACAATTAAATTATACAGTACTTTACAATGTCTGCGATTAATTCTTGCAAATTTTTTTTTTGGACTAGAATTATGTGATAATTCGATCATATACAGAACATTATAATAAAAATGTATTTTACTATATGTAGCAAGAGAAAAACAATTTATCTATTTTTTTGTACCCTAGAATACTAACAATTACTTTATTTATGGTTTATGTATTCGTTATTTATTATTTGTGTTACTTTTTATATATAACTGTCATAAATTTAAAACAATTCACACAAATGCTATCAAACAAATGATCTCTTCGTATTTTACGCATGTACTGCAATTTCCATAATTTATCAATGTTTTTATCAGCTACTAATAGTCGACGTTACATTTTATCGTCTCTGATCATATAATCCTTTGGCATCATGTACGTAATAATGGCAATTATCTCTAACTTTCTAGAATTAAAGAAGCTTTTCAGTTGTAAGTCAACACATACGAACGATCAAAGTGTTATTCGCGTTTTGGAAACGATCGCAGTATGAGTCGTGAAAGAAAAACAAACTACCTCAACTCCACGAAAAGTTCATTATGGAAGTCTGTGGATGCACTGCTGGACAAAACGATAAGATCTCTCATTAAATTTTCATATATGCCTTCGATAAAAAATTTCCCTCTTAAAAGCGATTGTTACATATGTCTACATGTTCTGAAATTTTAATTTAAATATTTGACTCGACATATATAAAATTGCTAATAAATAAAAGAGAAATTTTTTTGTTTGCGACACATTGATTTTTATTTTTATATTATTTTGTATTAATCAATAAATGACGCCATACAAAGAATTATCAGAATTAATAATAAACAATTTCAGTTGATTATTCACTTGAAATTTTATTTGTTATTTCTGTACAAAAGTCTTACTTTAGCCTTCTCATGATACTTTATTATTCTGTCCAGTTGTGTATGTCTATATGTACATTTATTATGTGTGTACATGTGTACGTATCTCATTTCGAGATGTATGACGATACACTGCCAAACATCCCCCCGCCGCTCGACTGCTCTATGATTGACAGTGCTGAATTCCAAAATCGCAATGCAATATGTTGTACTTACAGCCGTTCTTACAGGTCGTGACAACGGTTAGTGATTTTTTTAAATCTGAAACAATATAGAACGAAGAAATCGCGTGAATGTGCAGAGAAAGAAAAGAGAAAGAAAAATAGAACAAAAAAAAGAAGAAAGAGAGAATGTGAGTTCTGAGAGAGAGAGAGAGAGAGGGTAAAATTTTGCAAAAATGAATGTGCGAATGAGTAAATACTTTACACGCCCGGATGGCAATCATGACGTTAATATATATTATATCTAATATATATATAGATGCATAGAGCTATACATTAGAAAGTAAGAAAAGGCAAAGAATATACACCTATACCTATACGTGATATTTTATGACCTACGCAACTAATCAGGGACATGTTATATAATCGTATGACATAGAGCATATAAGCAGTGAATCTTTCTAGTAACAGAGGCCAACACTTCCTAACTTATTTTGTGACTTGTGTTTGGTATAAGAATTTTATCGTGGAAATGATAAGCGTGCAATCTCGACGTACTCGGTGTCACGACGATCTCTCTAATAACTTTTCGCAACTTTATTCATTTCAACGTCAAACAAAATACGTAATTAATATTTTATGTGTGATTCTATCAACATTTGAATTGCGAATGAATGTCGGAATTTAAATCACGAATATTGCTTACAATCGTGCGGGTATAATGAATAGGAGAAGCTAAATCGAAACGGAATCTCGGAGTAGAATGAGAGCGCACAATAGCATATTGTCACAAAGCCTTCAAGAACACCATCAGAGATATTATTAAAGCAATAAGCACTAGAATCTATATTTTCTGTGCGTTTTCATGTATCCAATGAGTGAGCTTAAATCTTTCAATACAATTCAGAGCGGACATTACAGCTTTTTCTTTTTCTTTCTCGCAAAATGGACATTGTATCCTGTCGTAGCATTTTATTTTAGTTTCTAAAAATCACTTAAAGATTCCGTTTCGCTCTTAGCTTCTCCTATTTACCGTTGTCGAAACTTATCAAATTACCTTCAAGCATATCTTCGTAAAATCTGTGCCCCTTGACTTTGGCACTTGTCATTCACTATGATTGAACTCTATCGAACTTATCGTCTATGAAACATTGTTGACTCGCTTCACTATCGTTATCGGCGACTAAATATGCACGTAAGAAGCGAAAAACTTAGCACGGAAAGTAGTTACTGCGATCTTTCTTTGGAGTACTTGTCCGAGAGTAATCCAACAATCTCCGTTATCATTATATCGCTAATTACCATTTTAAAAGCCATTTTTAGCGATGTCATCTTTTATTAGAGAGTACTATTTAGTAATTCATTAGTTTATTTAATATGTTTATGTTTCTTCCTTTTTTTAATACCGTCATTTAAGTATTAACGTTCGTCATTATTATTATGCGTTTCGTTCATTCTGTCTTTTTTTTAATTTTTTTCTATCAACTTCGAATGTAAGGAAGTGCGTCTGTCTCATAGCTAGAAGGAAAACGTCGGCGATGTTATTAACGCGCGTATTCGTTCGGAAAAACGAGTTTTTCTTTATCATTTTTTTTTCCGGTATTTCGATATCGACTTTTCGCCGCGATATTCCTACTCACTGAGACAGACGTAATCGTTAGGTCTACTGAACACAAACGTGCCAGTACATACGTACAATATATTCTCGACCACTCCGGAATTTCCACTCTCCATTAGCATTCAATTTATTTGTAAATATATGCTATTTAAGTCAAACAGTTCTCCGGAGTTTTTTGTGCCTATAATTATATTTTGATGTATCTCATTGTTCTCGTTATTATTAGTTTAAGTTTTAGCGTCTCTCCATATTAGCGTGTAAGCTTTTATGTTGAATTACTTGCCGATATATGTGAATCAAAATAAATATGTTAGAAAAGAAAATATAATAACAGTGTCCATTTATGTTTTGTATGTTTATTTTATTTCCTTTATGTTTATTTTATTTCCTGTTCACGCTTTGTATACAGAGTTTCTTTCAGTTTCCAGATTCGCGAAAGATCCGTAATAAAAATTTTTGGAAAAAAATTCTCTTTGACAGGAAGTGCAGTATGCGAAATTTATTTTATTTAAACGAAACTTATTTTTGCAAATAACGATAATAGAAGTTTATTTGGGGATTATGTATAAAATAAATGTACAATGAATTGATTATTTCATTGTTTAAAAAAAAAAAAAAAATTTTTTTTGCATTTATAATATTTTCAAAAATTATTTTAAGTATTCGCTGATAGTTGCCTCCAACTCGCACTCTGTGTACGTCGAGATTCACAATTCCTCATATTTAATATAATAAGGGATTCACCGAAATCATACGGAAGTCTCGATCAAAGTACAAAATTAACCATAAATAGTTTATAATATGCGTAGCGACAGGAAGAGAGAGCACTTGGAAAATTGGATCGTATTAAAAAAAATGTTTTATTCGTAGAAAGCTGTCATGGACACATTTCGAGATTTGATATCGAACGATTAAAAGAGATTTTCCGAGAAAATAGAGAAAATGTGACATCGATTCGGACATTATCAGATGAGAACAGATCTCCAGCTGATTTTTAGCAAGCTGCTAATTTTCAGAGATACGATTAAATTTAAGCGATTGCGAAGATAGTCGATGAACGAGAAGCGCTATCAATGCGTTTTCGTCATCCTTAGAAGTTTATTGACGCTACGACGTCAAGAGACAAAATCGAAGGACAAATTGCTCAGCAATTTTACTTCGACGCATAACATGAATAATAATGTATACTGTAAAATATTTATATTTAAAGAAAAGGAAAATATGTAAAGCGTATATCCTACATAATTAGTTATAGGTAGACATCTTAAGTAATGTTATTATTATTAGTTACGTTCAACGTGTGTTGAGTTAATCGCGGATTAACCGACGTAAATGGAAAAGAGAATTGGCGCATACAAAATTAAGGTTCGTATTAAATACAATCATCTTTTGTGAATGATTAATTAGCAATAATGTATATTCATATTATTAATAAATCAATAATTCAAAATATTAGCCCATGTTCGACGTAAATATTGAAATTGACTAATCAAAAATCATGTAACTTCCAAAAAAATTTTATAGATAATACTTTTATATTTTTTTGAAATGTGATTCTTGTAATTTCTCTTTTGTTAACTCCTATTGCGTACAGATTTTTGTTCAATGGCTAACAAGGGGCTGTAATCTTCAACGTGAATCTATTATCGTGGCGAAGAATAACGCTTCGGAGATCTTGAGCATCAGACGCCGTGAGAGAAAAGCTCGGCTTTAATACGGATGCGCGCGACGTTTTCATCGATTCGACGTCGCGTATTTCACGTACAGCGCGAGCAAGCGTTTCTTTGGTAGTAACGAATCATCCTGTATTGCCACCGCGTCGACGGATAAAGCCTCGTACAAATGACAGGAATTTTTCCCATTGACGCAAAGGCCTGCACGCCTCTCTTTTTTATGACAGAAGCAACTAATTAGTTGCCTTTGTTTCGAGATAAATGCCATCACGATCAATGAAACGAGCCTTTCTTTTGTATGTCGCCATTCTCGTATTCGTCATAAGATTTAGGAGCTCGTGCGTTGCGTTGCTCGGTGCCTTCTTGCGGCCTGTTTGTACGCAAACTGCACCATGTATTCGTCCAAGCATTTTATTCGCCGATGAAAGCTTCGTTTGCGATAAATCGCATGTTAAAATTCCATATCAATATTTATATTGAATATTAAAAGGATATTTTCATTTTCGTTGAAGACATTAACTGCCTAAATGATATCTTCATCTGCCTTTAAATCACGATTTTTTTAATACATTTGAGTATTTGTAATATTAACCATAAAGTATTAATGTAACAATATCTGTTTTATCACCGACATTACTAGGCAATTAACTTTGCCTATTGAAATTGATATACGAGTTTATAATATTTTTTTACTATTTTCAAGATTTTACAATTTTCTAAAGAAGTAATAGCTTAAAAGACAAAATTGCGACTTAAATTCTCTTAGGTTCTACCACAGGATAGTAAAAATAATTTAAAAGAATCTGATATTCCTAAAATTATGTATAGTTATAGAACTTGCAAGTAAAATTAGAACGGTGCATAATTGGACATTTTTGAGAGAATGGACGAACAAGGTACATCAGGCGATCACAGTTCCTATTTTGCCCCCTTGCATACATTAATAAAGGGCACTACGTATGTATACATAGAGATGAATATGCAAAGAAAAATGTATAACTATATTTAGATGTTAAGCGCCGTCGAGTATACAATAAATTTAGATTGATATATCATATTGTAAACGGAAATAGTATACGTTATGGTAAATCGTATATGTATACGTGTACACTGTATAATGTAGATGAGCAATTAAATAACTAGAATCATTTTTTATAAAGAAGCATCGCACGAATGAATGATTTTGAGATTCTTAGTGAAGATCTGTCTCTTCGTCATTGAGCAAATATGTGCTGTCTAAAATTTAACTTTCACGATCGTTTCGTTGCGAATCCTTTTGTGAATATAAATTTGTTTCTATGCTTTCTTTCGTTACTGTTATTATTTTTGTAAAGTAAGTTGTATTTGATAATATAGCGTTTTAAAATGATTTTAGATTTTTATATATATATATATATATATATATATATATATATATATATATATATATATATATATATATATACATATACGAGTTATATTGTAGAAAAAAGACATAATAATAAAATTCATAGAACGTAATTGCAAAGATTTCCACGTAATTATTATCCTCATAATTTAATACTAATAAATTAAAAATAATGGAAAAGTTTTGTTGGTATTTTTTACAATTTATTATTATTTACTGAATGAAAATTAATAATTATTTTAATTTATTATTTTATTCGTGCGTGCAATAAATATACACTTTTTGATAAAGAAATAATTTATAGTTTTTTATTTGTAATCAATAATTAATTACCGACAGAGCTAATGTGCCGACAAAATAGCAAACAGAAGAAATGGATTGCCTGTAATCAACATCAAAACTTTATCTTCTGAAATTATGTGTAAAATATTTATTATGTGTAATAAAACAAGTTTTATTTTTACAATCACATTATTCTCTTTTTTCTAACGTTTAATAAAATAGTTTTACGGTATTCTAAATARTTTCACAGTACTCTAATAATAATAATTTGTCTTTGTACCATTTGTCGGTATATTGTCTGTATAACAGAAGATAATTTATTAGCTGTTGATAAAAAATAATGATACTAAATTTAAAAAAATCATTTAGTCTCCATTAATAATTTTGCAATTAAAATTCTATTAATTTTGTAAACAAGTTTTGTAAACAATTTCAAAACATTTTCAAAAATTTTCAGCGATATGTTTGAAATAAAACTCTGAAGATAATAAAATAAGAGAAAGAGAGAGAGAGAGAGAAAGAAAAAGAGAGAAAGAGAGAAATACTAGTCCCCCCCAGTATTATGTAAATTCAATTATTAAGTAAAACTTTATTTTTTATTTAATAAAGTTCTTTTATGTTAATGCAAAAATTAATATTTTACTATTGTTTGTTAAAAATTTCCAATATAATGAGAAAAAATAACAATACAGCACATTCGATGACGAAATTTACATGCGATAAAAATTATCGAAGTATGAGTAATCGTCATTTATGCATTTTTTACAATCTTTGTTTCACCATTGATAATTACTCGTAAAACACGTCTTTCTTCTCTAGGTACAATACATCACGTAAATGCAAATTTTAGCCCACTTAAGCGTTGAAAGAACGAATCACATTTGACGTACGGTAACAACATGTGCTAATGATATACAATGAATTTTCTCTGCAATCATAAATCGTGATTTTCCAAGGCCATTATCTATTTTTTATAGACAATTTTCTAAAATTTTTTATCTACTTTTTATAAGCTTCCTCATTTTATTATTATTTATATATAATATTCATGTAACATCCATTGTATATGGTATATCCAGTAAATATGTAATATCCATTAAACTTTAAAAGCGAAAAATTTTTATATTTATTTGTATTTATTGTATTAATTTTTTGTATTTATTTCTATTTGTATTTGTATTTACGTCTGAATTAATCGTAGACTTTATTTTAACAAATATATCATTTATATGTAATATAATGAAAGGATAATACTTACGACTTTATCTGGGTTTATGCAAAACATGGAATTACATTTCGAACTGTCTGCGTCGTTGATTTTATCGCACGATGTCGCGAAGGCGATCGACTTTGCAAATTTATTCCGGTAAGCAACGCGATTTTCCACCTGGCCGAGTTGTGATGTTTTTCACGCACGATTTCGCCGTGATCTATCGCAAATAATGAAGAGCCGTTATGAAGTTACTCGTTTGGGACTAGGCGCGACAGGCTTCTTTTGTGACGCGCACACAAAGCGAAACGCGCGGTTTCTCTTTAACAACAATAGTCAAAAAGAGTACGGGAAATGCACACATTTCCTCTTTAGAATGTGAACTTGTTAACGAACGTAAATAGAACCATAACATGTGTCCTTTCGACCGTGTACTGATGCGTGAACAAATGACATTTCAAGAAAACTTGAGACGGAAACTATCGAACAAGATCATCGAGTTTGTTTCAAGAGTTTCAAGAGTTTATTGCGTAAAGTTAATCAAGTGGAAATTAGCACAATTGAGAAAAGAAATCCAGTAAATGAAAGCTAAAATAGATAGAGAACGTAAGTCCTCTTGATTTTATTGAACAAGTTACGAGATAAAACTGAACTGCTAAGCAAGCTTAAATTGATTAAAAGTGCTCGACGCAATATCGTGCGTTAAGAAGAAAGAAAGTGCACATAACTTACCCGGGTCAGTAAAATTAACTTCATTATACCAAATATAAATAACGGATGTTATTTGTTATATTGACCGTCGAGAAAGACACGAACAAGAGGGCAGTGCATTTTCGGATCGACACAATGGCTCGTTATTCGTACCCATCAGGTTTGCTTTGAGCTGGCGGCGCATCGTCAATACGCGGCCATTAGCGAACACGTGTGTACATATATGCATTGTAGTTACCTGGTCGATGCATCTTTACGAACCGCTTGTATTGTGAAAGTGTCCATTAGGCGCGTAATATAGTGGGGAGATTTTCGAGAGGCCGATATTTATTATCGTGAGACCCTCTCGCAAAATCTGCAGACACAATTCTGTCTCGAGTCAAACGTGATCAAAGTATATATCGACTTCCGTTCTCCAGAAATTGAAATTAACGTAAGATTCTCTAGTCAAAATCTTATAAATTGGGGAAAAATTTTTCATCTAAGAATGTATATAAATATATATAACATATATAATTATATACAAAATATATATTTATATATATTTCCTATCCTTCTTTCTTTTGTAAAATTACTGTTTGATATATAAAAAATAATAATAATAATGAGAATACATAAAAAAGGATAATTATTTCTTTTACAAAAAGTCAAGTTTGAAAAATAAGAAAAAATTGCTCATATATAATTATATATAAATCATTATATATAATTATAATTAACAAAAATAGTAAATAAAAGCTATGAGAGCTAAGTGTCCTTAGCTCCATCAAATAGTAATTTTACAAAAGAAAGAAGGATATATGAGTATATATGGACATATTTTGTATATAATTATATATGTTTATATATATATTTTTTATATATATATTCTTATATGAAAAATTTTTTCCCGGGTTCTCTCACAATTTCTATATTTCTATATTTCTATATTTTTACCTGCGCTACATATAGATCAAACTTATTTCATATCAAACTCATATGCGCGATTTTGTATAACGCAAATTCGTAGAACTTCCTGACTGACAGAACATTTATCTTCGATGGAGACATGCGGGCACATGGAATTTTTTCCTCGCGGACATGATCGCGAGTTAAAAAAGAAAAAATGGGTCGTCTATCGATGTCATGGGTGACTGGCATCCACGTAATTACCAGTGACGACACGTTTCCGCATCGAACAAAGGTATCCCGGTGCGCTCACCGCGAGAGTATCTTCCTGGACGAAAGCGCAGCACTTTCTCGGAAAGCGAATAAAGGAAATGACGGCGCGTAATTATGACGGGGTGTAATCGGAAGTTTGTTGAAATTAGCCGGGGTCTGCTTTTTTTCTTCCCTTACGTTGGGTGAGAACTCACCTCACCTGGCAATGAGTCAGAGTCGTGAAAAATGAATAGTCTCTTTCCGCTTTGCTGGGTGTCATTTTAGTAATTTGCTTCCTGTAGATAATTATTATATAAATTTTTATCTAAATTTACGATCTAATGTGTGTATATGCCGCAATGTGCAATTTAGAATCTAAGCTACATATTAATTATTCCGACATGAATATCTATCTTTATTTTTTTTTGTTACGACAGTTAATGAGTTAATAATATATTGATAATATAATTAAAAAAATAATAATTTTTCAGCGCGGATAACTCAACTTTCGCAGGAATGATACAGATCTCCTTCAGTCACTTGCTCTTTCAATTGCCAGACTTCAGCAGGAAGCGATGATAATAGCAACGCACGCGGCGCACATTTCGTTACACGTCCCACGCGTCGAACTCACTTTCGCGGAATCGTAAATCCTACGTGTACACTGAAAGCGATTTCGATTGTTCATTAGGTGGAATAAAAGTAGCCGACACAAATCCGTTCCTGGAAGATACGTCAGTTAGCCCCTTCACGATCAATTACCGGCGTATTGTGCCGGCCCGCGTTACCGCGCGCGTGTGCGCATTATTGCGTACAGGGACCAATTTTTCCGCGAGCTTTCTGTAAAAACGTCCGCATCCCGTTCCGCGCGAAACTTCCGGTCGTCTTCTTTGTCCGCCGGTGATCACGCTGACGGCGTGAGAGCGCCGGAAAAAAGCCGCGTTCTGAAAAGCGCAGGTCGTGCGTGTCATAGCGTCGAGCGTACCATCGACGGTGCATAACATCGTTGATGCATAGCATGTTATGCGGTGAAAACCGAATAGGAGAAATCGATGAAACGAGGAATGAATTGTAAAGTAATTGACACTGACAATCGCGAAAATTATGTATTCTGCAAGAGGAACGAATGGATTAAGATCTGTTTATTATGAGAATACGAATGATTGTATAACACAATCTGAATACTAGCTTTAATTATTTTAAATTATAAAGATTTTGATAAATTAGAAAAATTTAGATTGCATAAAAGAATTGTATATATTATATATATTCTGAAATGACATTAAAGATAATTTGTTGTTGTGTAGAATCCTTGCATTAATATCAGACATTAGATAAATATTTTTAAATTTTAGTTAAATAACAGCGCTCCAATCGATTACACATCTGACGAATATTTTTACACTATCTCTATCTAATTCACTTTTATGTTTTGTCGTGCAGAGTCGTAAGAAAATTACCACGTGTAATTAAAAGCATTCGCTAGTAAATCTAACAAGCGTACGATAGGAATCGCTCATGCATGAACGCGCGAGACACGCACGTCTCGGGGGGATAGATTGATTTCCATTATCATCATTTAAAATCGTTGACAGTGACTTCCATCAGGCCCGCTTCTTCCTTCACCCCTATTCATACCTTGATAGCAGATGGGCCTGTTAAGTCATTATCGTTATTGTTTGTGTGCGACGCGCGCGACGGGGCACTCGTCGATCTGCGTGTCTGGATTAATATACCGGGTGGCGAAAATAGATCACCGATGACACGCAGAAAAATGGTGAGTCACACCGGCGCCAATCCTCGCGATTGCTTGACCGACCGATTTCTGGCCTAAGCCATTCGGAAGAAATGAATTGCTGGGGAAGAAAATAAGGTGGGATCATGAGATCACCACTGCGATGCTTTTAAAAATAATTACAATTGCAATACATGATTTAAAATATTGATATTATTAAATTCTTATCTAATATTTTACATTTTTATCGTATAAAATGTGAGAAGTATTAATATTAATATTAATATTCCAAAAAATATTGAAATGAAATAACATCAAATAATACACGAATGGTTTTGCTACACTCTGAAGTATTTACGTTTTGTGTAGATATAATAGCATCAAATAGTCATAAGAAAGCAAAGAACGATGTCAAACTTGAGTCTACGTCTAGTCGAACGTGTCTAGTGTGTTAAATTATATTGTCCGGAATGTAACTGTTTCTTTTCTAACTTTACCATATTAAGAACACGAATAGCATTTGTTGTTATATGGAACGGAAACGAACTGTTTTGTCGAGAAAGGGTTGATTTCTAACGATTATCTTTACAAAAAGTAAATGGTGAACTAGATTCTTTCATTCTTTGTATCAGTCGCTTATCTGTGAAATTTAAAATTACTTTTAGTGCACACATTAATTCAAAATTAAAAATATATATGTGTTCTAAAGAATCTCATCAAATGCATATCTTTAATTAATAAACATTTAACACTTTAGTTACTTTTATAAAATTATACAAGTACGTTTAAGATAGATCGATTAAAACAATTTTCTGGCAAGGAAAGAAGGCAAAAGATACTAATTTTCTAAGATTGAATTTTCATGTTGTATCTAAAAAATTTTCATGTATTTAAAAAAAATTAATTTTTTATGATAATCAGCAACAATGGAATTTTACGACGCATCCCTGTTATATTATAATAGCTATCTATATTCGCTAAACAGGCGCGCGACTAGGTTCGCCAACGCAAACGCGTATCGCAGACGATCCTATTTATGCGTGAGACGTGCTAGTTATGCGCACATGGCGACACATTGCTAAGCAGTCATCTCTATTTCGACCGACGAACCGCGCTAGCGTAGGCCGTAAGAAACTTCAAAGAGTTTGTTCCTATGCGGTGACTTACACGTGAACAGAATTTTTGCGGAAATGATGGCGTGAAAACAGATTTTGTTCCTAAACATAAATAAAATTTTTAAATATAAATAAATAAGACCACAAACTACTGCTCCAAAGTTAAATCAAGGCAAAAATCAGGCTTTCGGAGTTTTAAATGTTTTAAAAAAAGTAAATGTCTTTAAATAAAAAATGCAGTAAAAAACTGTTGTAGAAAAATTGTTTATTTCTAAAACATATTATATCTACATAAATTATTCTCTTATACTCAACAATAAAATATTAACTCAATTAAAAAATTTAAACATACCTATCTTGTGCATTGTGTCTTGTACATATTCTTCTTGTTTAAGAAAATATTTTTAGAGAGTTTTTGGCTTTTCCTATATAATCTCAGCAATAATCTTAATTTGATTAGCATTTTTATATACGTACGAATATTTTTATATACGTAGGAATTTATGAATCATTGTATCGAAAATGCAGTCTTAAAACAAAAGATATTTAAAATGCTGAGCACGCGACTCGAGATTATAATTTTAAACATAGAGAATTGGACAGTGAGACATTTCTCTGATATCACCGAACCATGATTCATACCTTTATTGCAAACTTATGATTATAATGGTTCGTGAATATGAAGAACGTGAAACGAAGATTCATGAGCGAATAATAAAAACGGTCCTATCGCCACGTAACATAAATAATAACGATTTCTCGAGAGAATTGGTTTGGTAATAATACTGATAATAATCTAGATGGCCCACATGCTCAAAGGTCGGCTGAGAAAGTTTCCGGTTCATCGCATAGCCCTTAGAGATTAGCTTAGTTGAATGCAGCGGAATTTAGAATCAAAATGTCTCTCGTAAAATGGTATGGTATATTTTTAAATACTTTCAATAATTTTCAACATTTATATTGTAGAGTTTATTAAAATGGTAAAATTTTCTTTGAAAATATTGCTTTAATTACATAAATCTTAACTTTAAAATCGTAATTCTATTAAAAATCAATATAGTCATATTTTTTAAATCTACAACTATATATTATTTTATGTTAAGATTACATCGTATTTTTATATTAAATTATCTTTAATCAATTAATAATGTAATAAAATATAGTTAATCTATTTGATAATAATAAAAAATTAGTATACATGTAAATGTAAATAAAATGAACATTCCCAAGTGTGGAATTGTTGAGTGTAAAGCTGAAAGAGATAGAAAAATGATAGCAAAATCCCTTCCTTCTTTTTGTAAAATGCATGGATATTTGTTGTTCGCGTATTCGTATATCACTATACTACAAGAAAGTGTAGAATCGAATGCATGTACTTTGATTGTGAATGAAATATATCTGTTTGCTTTTCACTCAGAGAGTGCGCGTTGGATTGTTCCACGAGCGGAAAATACTCGTGCATTTCGTAGAAAGACAAAAGTGGAACGTTGTTTTCGCTTTTTTCCTGTCTTTTGCGTGTTTGACAATAAAATGCTCTACCCGTTTGTATCACGTTTACATTTTGCAAAATGCTCTCGTAAGGAGCAAAAGTTTGCTTATTTTTATTTGTATCAAAGCAACGGTCTGTTAGTTAAAACACTTTAGATTATAGAAGAAACTATTTGCGTCAAGAGTTCCTTGAATTTCTATGAGAAATTATTTAAGTTTTGTAGCAAAACACACAGAGTAGGAAACGAATGGTGCAGGTACCGGATGGTTACAAACTGGAAAAAGAGATCGATTCATGGAAAGGGGATCTGCGAAATAGCGGGAGCGTACAGATGTCGGAAGCAGAATGGCCAGGTGTGAGACCGGGCACGCGACGTATCTGTCAAAAATAGATTGAAAAGCGGAGCCCTCTGGCTTTGAATGGACGGGAAGACCGTGAATGGATGATCTCGTTACGAGCCGAAGTAAGAACGCAACATCGATGAGCGACTGCGGCGACAAAGGGGAGACAGTGTAGGAGAAGCGAGTTTTCGAACGGCATTCAGTGGGAAACATCGGCTGAAAGTACTAATGGTACCGTTGCCTGATTCTCGATAAAAGCTGCGTTAAATATGTCGTTACTACGAAATGTACCTATGAAAGTTGTGCGCTGCTATTCTGTCAGTCTAATAATATATATACTTATACATATATAAATATTGAAATATAAAACAAGTTACATAAAAAACAAATTACATATTATTTTTTTATTTTTTGGATGTTTTATGCCGTCAGATCTTTGTTATTATAGTCCTTTCACTGATTCATTTCCAATCGAATTTAATAAAACCAATTTATGTATTATATTATTAACGATAATAAGTCATATATTATAAATTTTACGTGCTGTATGTAATACATGCTATTTAAGGATACACTTTCGACACAGGATAGAATAGTTTCTTAATGGTTTCTCCAAGTAATATCTCAGATGAGAAGCACTTAATTGCCATCATTAGCATTCGGCACAAAGGGCATTTGTTAATGTTGTCACGATTTATGGAAAGTTTACACGACGCGCTTATTGCCGTGTTGTACAGACGAGATGGTATTAGAATAATGATTCAGGTTAAGTCCAATTAGGAGGGTATTATACACCGTTCGATGAGCTACACTGCAGACAATCGCTGCACGGCTACGTCCGTCGCGTGAGGGATGATGAATGACTATCATATTGTAAACGCTTTTACGCGAATTATGCAAACCTGACCTTCGTTATTACTATAATTCCGATTGTCGAACGTAAAGTGAACCGACTGTTCCGGGACTAACGATTTGAAATATAATAATTTTCTCGGTTAGCCGTGAGAACACTTCGAGGCCGACGTTACCTGGTTTGCAAATAAAATCTGCGGTTTACGTGAGAATCACGAGAGCTTTTATACGGTAGTCTTTCGTAAAAGTCTCTGACAAAGAAAGTCTCTGTTTCCTACTATCATTAAGAGTATACCCAAGAAACAAGGAGGAATAAAAATATTAAATGCTATGAAACACTTTGAATATTGCCAATACTGAATAGAAAGTATTTCGAGTATCTTTAATGAGAGTTCACGAAAGAGTACAAGTTTGAAGAATAGAACATATTTTAACATTGGAACCACCGATGGTATCCCACTAGAACTGCCGAAGGTGTTAATTTGGTAATTTTCTAGGTCTCCTTATTGGTTAGTGAAAAATTATTTTGATATTATTCGAATATTAAAATTATTATATTCACATATTTTCAATATTCTGTATAATACAAAAAAGAAAAAAATTAAAATGATTAGCGAAGCCAAAGTGCACCATCGGCGATTCTAGTGTTATACAACGGAGTTAAAAAATGTACAAGGCGTAGGTTTTATTTCCCCATGAAGATGTAACGAACGAGTATAACGGTAGTGGATTTGATGTTTCCAAGCAGATCAAGATTGACTGTAATGTAGTCGAGGAGGCGTCACCGCGACAAAATAATACAGAGAGGAATGGTACGCATTTTTAGAGGCAATCCCCGTGTCTCTTTACGCGAGAATTTATGGCATACGATGCCACGCGACCGCGGACCGTAAGAATTGCGCGAGTCGGAACCACGAAGGAGGCGTAATCGCGCACGCGGCGATTTATTACAAATTATTTTGCCGCTAAATATGGTACCCCGGACGCTAAGATGGAGAAATTATCGGAGAGGTGGACGTCCAATCGCGCATATCGATATATCATAAGATGCGCACAAACGACGGAATGATCAGTGCGATAATTGATCGTTTAATTTCCACGAGGTATAAGGTGATATAAAGCTACGGTAAATTTCTACGCTTTTCCTTTCTCGGGATTATGTCGCGATTGCAATTTATTCTTAATTACATTTATAATTATATGGTTAAGAGTTTGATTAAACTTATATTCTTTTTTAGCATTTCGATTATATATAACATTTTTACGTTTTAATATATACGACGTTAAAATCTCAAGTTGAAAAGAGCGTATCGGTAATGTCATTAAATGCAGTAAAATTTATAATGCTATTGTATGTATAAAGAATTACATAGAATAATTTTCGAAAATATGTAATTGTAAAGTGTCGCATATAGATAACATAACTTCTTGATAAAATATTATATTTAAATCGTTGTTCAAGTGTGTCTGCATCCGCAAAGATTATTCGTGTTGGAATTCGGAGATCCATGCAGTAACATCGATCTGTATGTAGATTTTAATCGCGATTATATTTCGCTTAACGAGAGTGATAATTTTGATTCAGTGTCGTGAAACTGTTTCGTATTTATACATTGTCAGAAAAATCGAGATAATTTTTATTTTGTGGATATTTTATGCGGATTTATTTTTATACAAAGTAAATCGTAATGTGTGAAAGCAATTTATTTATAATTTAGATAAATTAACAATATTAACAATTATTATATTATAACTTCTCTATTTTTGGCGAATATGTTAATTTGTCTAGTATGTTCAAAATTTTAACAACTATTTATTATCAGTTTATTATCAGAATGATTGTCAGTTTTCATTTACATAAAAATAATATTGATAATTTATTTTACTTTTATTTATTTATTTATAAAGTATCTTAGTCGTTCTGACGTAAATTACGTGTTTGCAAATACGCGTTTGCCGTGCGTGAAATTGCGGAAAAGAAATACAATAATTGCCGGGTTGGCGGACCGCCAAATGATAAATGAAACTGCGAGCTGCCTAAGGCTCTTTTCAATTTCTTCGCGGAGACCGAAACAAGATGCTGACCCCCAATGCAAATGCCCGATAAACCACGTCTCCTGCCAAATTTTGAATGAAAACACTGAGCTACGACTCGCGATTATACTGAATTTTGATTTATTCACCGTCATTATAGTTTATCACAGCCAGCTGCGCTCAGGTAAGCTGAAGCTTGCGAGATTGATCGACGAAGATACATTTCAACGAAAATTCAACGAATGCATAATTCAATGTCGCGATTACTATCCTCAATGTTTTATAATTGCCAATTATGTTAAACATTTTTCAATATTTCTTCTTGCGCCTTGTATTCTCTTCTCATTTTTATGCATCACGCGATTACTTACGATCTCCTAAGTCCTAAGTCATTTTCCGTTACATTTTTCATGATTAATAAAACTTTTATTTTTATATATAATATAGAATTAAATAAAATAAGAATTATATAAAATTTTATATATATATATATATATATATATATATATATATATAAATCAAAACTTGTTTTCATTTTCATTAGTTAAAGAACTGAAATTCTTTAATCAATTTAATATTTAAACAGGGTACGCCCACATCTTATTATGATCGTCATAAAAATAATTTAATAAATAATTTAATAAATTTAATAAATAATCTAATAAAATATCTATATTTTATATTTCGTGTATTATAATAAGTATAATAAAATAAATCGTATGTTTACTTCAAAAATGACATTACTGACTAAAAAAATCAAGAAATTACTTTTCCCAAAAAAGAGGAAAAAATTTTTTTTACATAATTTGACAGAAAATTATTGATTAATTAAATAATATCGAAATATATTCTTAACATGGTTAAGTTTCATTTTCATCATTTTCGTTTTACAACCTGTAAAAAATCACTGTTTTTAGTTGTGACGATTTTTTTATAAAAACCATTTTATAAAAACCATCTTTCTGAGTTGTGATAATTCTAACGATTTTTTATATAAAATTAAGTTCACTTATGATGATTAATAAACTGATTTATCCCTCTTTCATAATGATAATAACTCAAAAATTCACGTTGTATGAGTTGTGTCACTTTTAAAGTACGGGTGCGAAATATTTTCACACACACACACACACACAAGTTTTATAAAAAAAAATAAAATCTTAGATCTCCATAGACGAATGCGATATATTGCGTTCTCGGATAGTTTTAATTTCTCTCGTAATTAGTCTAACATCCGGCTGTTTTGGTATTGCCATTAATCTGATGTAAGTAAGAAAGCCGGTGCACGCAAATCACCTCGCTTTCTCAGCTCTGCTCGAACGCGTTGTACGTCACGCGGCCATTACACGGACGTCTTCTTCTTTTTCCACCGTGCGCTTCTACCCACACAACTCGTAGCCCATTATTTGTTTAAGTTTGTGGGTGGGGAGAAAGAGTGAAGAAAACGGAGAAACTGCAATCGTTTTGCATTCTACCGGACCGGAGTTGCACGCAGAACTGACGGATGAATGAAAAATGAAAGCAGGATTCGCACCGTTCAATATTACGATGTTATATAAGAAGAGTAAAATAATTTATTGTTAAAGCTTCTAACAGTTAGGAATGTATGCAAATATATATATATATATATATATATATATATATATATGTGTTTCTAGTGTTACACTTATAAAAATGCCAATAGTTTGAAAGAGTTAAAATATTGTGGGACCATCTCTGCGGTTGTTTGAACAACATATTTTTTTAGTATGACGAATATTACATCAAATACTAAAGCGATGCAAAATATGAAGTAAAAATAATAAATTTTAACAACAGATAGCTTGTCAGAGCTTCGCACGCGGCGTGGTGAATTTTATTGGTGCCCTTGTATCCCATTTATCTTTGTCGGCATTGCAGGTGCAGATCACTATTGCAGCAGGAAGCGAGACGCGGTAAAAAACGGTACAAAAGCTACGTGAATAGCTGCTCGTCTCATTCGGCTGTTCTATGATGACAATTCAGCGCGTAGTTATGTTTCGCGTCGCACAAGGCGCGGATTACGAGTTACATACGAATTGATACTGAATGGTTTTAATAGTCAGAAAAACGTGTGAGATGCAAAGCTGGTTTTCACATAAATCCGAATACTAATGCGAATAGCGCTACAAGTTCGGGTTTATTTTACAGCCTGCGTATCGATCTTTGCCGGCAACATAGCGTTTACTTCCTCTATCGGTCGGAATATTCTAGTACTTTTATTAATACCTCTACATTTGTTCCTGTTCGAAACATTTTCATATTTTTCGCGAATTTACTTTTCATTTCTTTTTTTTTTCAAAATACATGAAAAGCTATGAGATGCTCAGTGATGGGACTATTCGATTACGTGAGGTTGCAATAAAAATAATTCTGCATATTAATCCCTTTCTTATTGAAACATTTTATAAAAATTGTAAAGAAGCTTGATGCTATCTTCACTAATGTTTGGAAGTTTAACCAAGCGAGTTGTACAATTAAACGAAATATAATTTTTCGCATCGTTTGCGTTCTGGAGCGAGCGAGCACTCGCAATCGTGTACCGCATTACAGACGCCATATTGCCACGCTTGATCCCAGTGTGTGGCCTCCGCGATCTCGATATGTGTTCCGAGAGCGATACACTTTAACATCAAGCTCAGCCGTTCTCAAGCACGGCGCTATACACGCGTACACGCGTGTGCGTCGATCAGTGGCGTAATGATCGCTTCTGCGACCGCTCGTGGATAACATCGAAGGAGTGGCATGTGAATCAGACGGGGATCTCAGGGCTAATAATATCGGGAAATTAATGGAGCCATTCGTGGAACGAACGTTTTTTAGCCCGCTAATTCGCTAAGACAGCTCTCGAGCTGCCGTATGAAATTCTTTTCTCAAGCGCTGCTCGTTTCTTCTATGCTTGAAAAATATAACCGACCCAGAAACGTGATTGCGTTACTATACGTAATGAAGAAGACACGTAATTATGTTAACAAATTCTGTTAAATAAATCCTAACTTTTTCCATTCCTTCTACAAACTTAATTTTCTACAATTTGTGCTAGTACCTATGTACTTTTCTTGCAGTTTACTGTTAAAATAACCAAAGATCTGGCAAAGATCTATTCCGAATGTATAATTTCGGTAATTTGCCTTCAGAACATATTTTTGAAGAAAAAAGAAAAGCAAATTGAATATGTRAAATTCTTTTTAAGGTTTTTTTTTTTTTTTAGTCGCGTCCTTTTGATCATTCGGAGCAAGAATTAAAAGGAAAACAAAACGGTCCTGAAATTGGTCAGCATCAGATCGGATCTGTAGCTTCTCCTTCTGCATACGCCACTGGCATCGTGCACGCTTGAACACTACGATATTGCATTTTACTCAGGAAGGGGGTGAGCGTTTGCGTTATACGCCAAGCCGTGCTGTGTCTCGCGTTAATAGCAAAACGCGACTTTGTGTTCGGCGAGCTAAGCGACGAAGATGAGCAAGACGCGCAGTTTCGGTTCAATGCATCATCATGCATCGATTTACATGATATTGCAATTTCGTGTATAATAACATGTAATTCATCAAACTTTTCCTGACTATGCGGCACGTTAATGCGATGCCGATAAGATACGGGAAAGACCCGAAGCTATGCGAAGAAAAGATTATCCGCAACTTTACGCGCTCGGGTCCGTTAACCCTTTCTGTACAAACGGGAATATTTCAAGTTCGTTTACATTTATCTATTTAAGTGCTTTAAAAAAAATCTATTCAAAAAAATTCATTAATATACTTTCAAGTTTGGAGAATGGTAGAATAAATGTTTGTATTTTATTTTAAAAAAAGATAATATGAGGAGTAGAGGATCTTTGGAACTTACAAGAAATTTTCATAGAAATCAATCGCACTCGTTTTAACATTGTAAGAATTAAAATTCTGAAGACATGAAATGAAATATTTGAAATTTTACGCGAGAATCTTCTCTCTTCTCGGAAGTCTGATTATAAATGAATCGCCCTGTACACCAGCGTGCGCGTATGTACTTACATAAGTACCGTGGCTCACGCGCCCAATATTAAGTATTCCACTCGCATTACCTCCCCCTGAACAGAAAGTTACATACTTCTTCGCCTTATACGCGATGGCAGTGCTGTGCAAACTTAATTAGCGACTTCACCGGCGGCGGACGTCGTAAAGAAAGACGAGAAAACTCGCGGCTGCCGCGCGCGCAGGGGATCTCTCCGTCCGGAAAATTGCACGCCCGTTTCCCGAGAACGATTCCAAGCTGGAAATCTTTAAATCATGCAATCGGAGATGAGAATTTAGCGATTCTTTTAACGCGACGAGAATTCATACCGCGATTATACAGTAATAGAGCCCGCAAAATTAAGTCGCGTTTCGAAGTCGTTAATGCGCGTGGCGTGAGCGGCACTTTATCATCGGTCTTCGAAAATTTGCGTGATATAAATAAATTAATTTAAAATTCCGTGGCTTAACTAAAATTCCATAGTCAATAATATAACGATCTATAACTCGTTTAGCTGGAATCGCCAAAGCTCTCGAGCCGATTAATTTTAGAGCCATTTAGCCAAACTAATATAGTAGAAGGCTTCGAATATGTCGCAATTCGTGTTAACATATCAGATCAACTTTCACACAAATTACGCAAACTGTCAACTGTAATTTTATTTACATGTTTTTTACTTTTTTTCTCTTTATCTTTTTCTCTTCTGAATATTGCTTGGAATTTATAGGCAACATTGGTAAGCAATTCTTTTTCCAATAAAATAAATTATCTTGATGATCAAGTTATATTCTTACAACAGTTTAACACATTCGTGTACAGCAAATTCAAGTTTATATCATTAATTACGTACAAGTTTATGTTGTCAATAATTTTAACTAAAGTAATTTTTTAATGTTCAAGTCTTTTTCAAAATATATTTTTTGATTTACCTTACTTTATAAGTCTGTAATTCTATCATAACTTTAAATAAAAAGGTTTGAAAAATATTTATATTTCATTCTTTATATTTATTCATTGCTCGCTATTTTGTCGTACCATCTTTATGTCGTGCGTTAAAAGTGTAAAGATGAAGATTAATACGGCACTGACTTTATGACCGCTTGTCGTAAAGAACACACAAACATACACGCGCATACTATACGTCGTTGCAACGACGAGATGCAAACGCGTTTCTCGTTGATACTCTTCTTGTAACATAGCCCGCATTATATGAAGTACCGCGTCTCGAGCAGTAGAACATCTGATTTTATTATCGATTTGCAAAGTACGTATAAGTGTACTTTTATTACTGAGAATGGAGGATACCCTGTTTTTAACATTTTTGTAAAACAAAGGTAATCATTCCGATTCAAAGTACTTCGTTATGTAACATGTAATTTAAATATTATTATTATTATTGATTACAACGTGTATTAAATATTATTATAAATTATAAAACGTGAGTTCCCTGTAACCATCTCTCGAAAAGGAAAATATTGACTTCATTCAGCTAATCAAATAGTCTACATATATATCGTCTACATATATAGTCGAAAACAATAACGATTGTTCCAGGTGCGGTTCACCCTCTCACATACCTTAACTATCTGACAAACCTCCATGTGGCGCGCTCAACTCGCGAAACCGGGCGGGAGTGCATAGGTGCACCTGCGCGCTATGTATGTCGCCGTCGGAACACAAAGGACCAACTTCCTCCGACGTAATCCCCGCGGAAGTTGTGCCGTAAATGCGCGGCGCAACCGGAACCGAATCGATTCTGGGCGACCTCGAAACCGCCGGCAGACATCGCGGAGACTCCGCACAAGCGATTGCAGATGCTACGAGCTAAGCCGCGGCTGCTATTCGACATGGATTGTTGGTCCCTTCGGCCCGTCTGGTCGGTAGGGCCGCTCTCCGGGCCGCTTTCTTCGTAGTGCCGGCTGGCATTTTCTGTTAGTAGTCGGCAGACTGCGGAGCTAACCGGTCGGCGGGAACTGCCACGCGTAAAAAAATATAAGAAGCGATCTCTTTATCTGCCATTCGGTCGCGTACGCATCATTCTCGATACGATCGGTTATGTTGAGACAGCTGACCGATTGATCGAGCTGCGAAATAGATAGAGAGAAAGAGGAGATTTCTCTAATGGATGATGAGAATCGGTAACGAGTTTATCGGCATAAACACGTCCGCGATCTGTCGGGCCGCATTCCGCGACAGGAGGGTGCCGCTGACCCGGGGTGGGCCCCTGACGGGAGATCGTGAGGCCCGTGCATCGTAACACGGGTCGGGCCGTAAATAATAGCGACCGGCACGCGATACGACACACGATTTTCGTGTAAGCGTAACGATCGAGACGTAGCGGCGTATCGCGCGCACATTAATAATCTCGCGGTACGAATGAAACGTGAAGGGAAAGAGCGAGAGGAAGGGATAAAAAGATTCCGATATTTTTCAATTAGGGTCTTATCCTTCGTCGCAACAGGATCTGCTTTGACAGAGCGTTGTCTCCGTCGCGCCCTCGGAACATGCTTTATCTCCGTAATATCTATATAATATATAGGGTGGCATATATTATTGATCAAAGCGTGGTTACGTCATCATAAATTTGAAGTTACTGGTGCAGCGATGGAAGAGACGAGATTACGACGAGACCTGCGAACGGTATTGACGATGATAAGCCCATAGCAGCTTTTGGCGACGAATTTGTTGTAAGTTTATGAATCACAATGAAAAATTAATTAAATGTCCTGAAAGCGCAGAAGCGGCGAAGAAGATTAGACGCTCTTAGACGATCTTAGTATACTATGATCGATGAAAATGGAAGATCTGAATTTCTCAAGACGCATCGATTAAAATTTGACATGCCGCCGTTATGAGATGAGAAATGTTGTATGCCCGTGTAACGCAATACGATAATGTAATAAGCCTTTGATATATCCATAATGAACGATGATAAACGATAACTTTATGAATGTTTCATGACAGTCCACCGAAAATCGGAGCATCATTCGTGTTTGGAGCAAAATCGTTTTGTGCCATTGAGCGAGAGACTGTTGCGAATCAACTGACTTTGATAACATTGATCTGTTCTGACAATTTCAATCATATGATAATTTTTATTTAATAAAGCACAAGAATTTTTTTTTTTTTCGTTACTTGTAGAATTGTCAAATTTTGCACACCGTGCATTTTTCCTCGAAAATACGATGCGTGCCGCATCGCGGGAGCGAAGATTGATCGAAGAAGCAGCGTTTTCCGCGATAACGCGACCCAGTCCGGGTGCGCTGACAAGGCGCGTATAAAATCGACGATAGCGAACTGGACAGCCGCCAGTCTTGCGAGAGCCGCGCGCGAGAGCGGACGTCGCTCGTTTTACCGTCGATGCGGTGCCACGTGAGGGAAAAACCAGAAGGAAAACTCCGTTCCCGCGCAGCTATCAAGTAACAACAACTTTCTTCCCGTTTCTTCCCTCTCACTGTGGACGTTATCGTGTCGAGCGACAGGAATGGGTTCCGGAAGTGCGACAGAATTAACCAAGCGGGATCGGCTCTCGGAGTATGCGGGATGTGTCTAATGATCGCGGCATTAGATTAAATCCTATCGACACGGGAAATCGATGCGCACTGATTTTCTCGTGAATCTTCGACGCAGAACGAAACGAAAAAAAGGAAAAAAAAAATTGAAAAACCAAACGAGCTGAAATTAAAAGTTTCAAATGTGAATCTCTTTGCTACTTCTATTTGTTACTTGAGAAACAACACTAATATAATAATAAAAAAAAATTTATACTTTAGCTGAACAACGATAAATTCAGGACTTCATTAATTAATAAAAGTTACTGTGGGAAATAATACAACATTACAACTACACCCAAGTGAAATGCAACAAACGTTTTAATTAAACAAAAACGGAGATCGTATGACAAAGCAATAACAAAATTAAATTTTCAAACGAACTGTATGATATTCATTGCATTGCATTGTTTTCACTAGAATAGTTAATCGAAATCAATCGATTATCGCTGCTCGGATTGTCGCTTTTCTACAGAATCGATTACATGCGTTTTCAAGCTCCAAGAGCACGGAAAGAGGATCAAAGAAGAATTCTCAAAGGACGGAAGATTATTTGAGACATACCTATTATAGTATCTCGCGCGAGGTATTCCGTAGATATTCTTAAAACGTTTACGGCGACTGACCCTGGAGAATATTTCCGCGGAGGTGTGAACACGGCTATTATGAAATTCCCGAAGAGGTCGAGCGTTTAGAGTTACCGCGTAGATAAAACTTTCGCGACGCCCGAGACGAAATCAATTCTTTACAAGCGGAAGGGTCCTCGCAATCTCATCCGCGCGCACTTACTCCGCACCGAAAGTTTCCCGCCCCGCGGCAACTCTCGTGAAAATGCGAGGACGAGAATCGTGGAAATTCTGTTCGCGAACAACTTGAAAGTATCTTGCAAAATAAAAATTTATTTCACCGTGAAAATCGCATCGGTAAAAATATTCTCCTTTGGAACTTGTTCAGGGAGCAAAAATTCTGTAAATTGTACAAGAACTATCTCAAGAATCTCTGTACGTTATCAAGAAAGTTATCTGCGTCGAATAATAGAGAAATATCGAGAGAATTCAGAGGCACGTCAAATTATCAGCGATAGGATTCTCAAGATATCGATTTTTCGATTTCCACGGCGAATGACAGATTTATCCCCCAAAAATCTGCGATCGTAAGCTCCCCGAGCTGCAGAAAGTCTTGTCATAAGTCGCGCGATGCATCGGACACGAAAGAGTTTCGAGAAGAAAAGTGAGAAGTCCTGGGAATCTTAGACAACGGAGAAAAAGACGGAAGCCGAAGGAGAATTACCCGAAAGCGAAGGAGGAAGAGAGGAAGGAATTGCGAATAACAGGCAGAGGCGAGGAAACGCTCCAGGAATGCCGTGGATAAAGTGTTTGGGTGGTGGAGGCGGAAAGGCCAGGAGAGGCAAACCACTCAGCGTCAGTCAACCGATCCACCTGCTTGTCAAGGTAAGACTCTTCTCGAAAAGTTTTCCGCAAGACTTTCTCGTGGTGAATCTCATGAATCGAGTCAACAATCGAGATACATTCGTTTCTGCCGAGGAATTTTTCGGAGTACAGTTCTTTTTGTGCGCGGACTCTTTAGGAACGATTTCTTCAAGCTTCAGAAAGAAAACGTGAACACGTAGATTCTTAAAATAAAAGAGCGTATTATATTAAAATAATGTACGTTTCTAATTGTTTCTTGTTAAAGTAATTTTTTTTATTTTATAGAATAATTTTTTTTAGAAATAACATGTTATAAAGACGAATTCATTTAAATTTTAATCATAAATAGACATTAACATAATAAAATAATTGGATAATTAAACAAAGATAGTCTCGCTTATTAAAGTAATTTTTTTTATTTTACAGAATAATTTTTTTTTAGGAATAACATGTTATAAAGACGAATTCATTTAAATTTTAATCATAAATAGACATTAACATAATAAAATAATTGGATAATTAAACAAAGATAATCTCGCTCGTACAATATTTAAAAAAATTTTATAACATAAATATAAATTTATGTTTATAAAATTTCCAATGTGCATTGTTTATAAGAACTCCGTAAAAACATAACGAAATTTATAAAGAGGCTGGAATTGAAAACACTGATATTATTCCATTCAATCTATCTAACATATCACACATGGCCCTTCTGTTTTATAGCTATCAAATTTTCCAATGAGCAACTTAAACCAAACGGATGCGTGATAATATTTTATTGATACTTTACGATTACGATATACAGAGTGAGTCATAAGTATATTTTAAAATTTTGTAAGCGTGTTTCTGAAAAGGAAGAACAAATGTTCCTACGAACATTAGATCGCAAATGCTTCGTTGTCGAAACAATGGACATAAATACAGTAATATCAAATAATGACTTTATTTAAAAATTTCAAATAGATATTTTTTTTTGTTAACAAGATATGTTCAAAGCGTCGTCCATCATTTTCTACATGTCTGAGCACGATGTACACATGACTGGCGCATTTGTTCGTAAACACCAAGATTTCCATGGATCATCTGGCAAGCATTCTACACACGTTCCTAGGTCTTCTTTATTGTTAACTAGTGTTTTATAAACAATGATTTTCAAATTTCACAGATAATAGTAGATTCAGATCCGGTAATTTCAATCATTATTTCAAATTAATTTGTATCCATTATTTCGCCAACAATTTGCGACTTAATGTTTATAGGAACATTCGTTATTCCTTTTTATAGAAATATGTTCACGAAATTTTAAAACATGACTCTGTATAAACAAAACTATAATATTCCTCTCCTGTACGTGGAAAATTTAGCTCGCTCAATTGACTCATAAAATGATTGCTTATGTATGTCATACGTGCCCGATAATTAAATTACAATTAATTACAACTAATTGTAAGAAAAAGAGAACATAATCTTTCAATGATTCAGATAAATTATGATTGGAATAGAAATTTTTGTTATTTAATTATTTAATTAATTTGAAGTTCGTAATTGTGATAGTAGTTCTCAAATACAAATCGTTGGTAAAGTTAAATTCAACTTCCATAATACAAAGAGAGAGAGAGAGAGAGAGAGATAAACGTATTACTATAATAAAACTTTTTAAATTATAATATAACTTTGCAATAAAAAGAATTTTATTTGTCTCAATTCATGCTGTCGCTGACATACATTAAATATTCTATAACTACTTTTTCGAGAAGCAACTAAAACTAACTTGCTCAGAACTTGATAATACTGCGATAAGTTGTATATTTTGTCAGCCACTAATTGTCGTTCTATCATCATTCTATTCTCATTATCGCTGACTACTGTGGAATACCAAACCAGATAAAGTTCAGAAGAAAAAAGATCGAACAAAGACATTCGTGAATGTCCATATCATACCGTTAATAAGTAGTACGACTTACAAGAAAGAAAAAAAAAACTTCTACGTTAGCACGACGGAATGTAGGAGGGTTTCCGCTTAAGGCGATGGTTATTAGGCAGTTTCGTTCGTCCCGGGATGCCGTAAGATCGGGAGATACGAAATCTCGAGATGGTGGAGGGACGCCGCGGTGGTCAACATTTCTCCTCTTCGTCGACTAGCTGATTTATTAATTCTTCAGGACGGCCTTTTTCCTCGGTTCCGGGCCCCGACGGACGCCCCGCGGGTACCACCATCGATTCGACGATATCTCGGGCACGACCTGGCAATTAAGCCAGTAATAACAGACGCAGTGTTAGCCACTTGTTAAAACTACAACAAGCCCCGAGTCGTGATATTCATTGCATGAAACGAGTGTTGCACGATATAATTGTGATATTGTTTTGCAATCGCAACAAAAGCGCGTGATACCTATTTCCGGGCACGTTTACGAATTCTGAGGAAGCATAGCCGTTACAAATTATTGTACAAGTCATGAATATTTATTACTCAGATTTAATTCGTATAACGAGAATTCAGATACGAATTTGATTTAAATTGGTATCCTTCTGTAAAATATTTTCGTGATGTGAAACTCTCTCATTTCACAAAACGCATAACAGTTATAAAATTTATCACCAATAACAATAATATACGATTATGTCGGCAAAAATCGTAAAAATTAATTGCTAATCCCGGAAGGATTCCAGTAATTATATTTGGAAATCAATTATATGTATATGCTTTTGCGGAATATTACGGCACTGTCTCTTGGAAAAAAAATGTCGTAATACGGAGACAACATATTTCTGAACGATGGAGTAAAATTACAATCTAGAAAGCAAAAAATTCTATCTAGGTGGCACAAGACCAGTATTCGTGCGAAGAGCTCATATTTCAAGTTTCTGGTCGTCGCATACCACGCGCATCGGAGAAGCCGTCTTAACAGATGTGCACACGTATACATCAAAATACAATGTCATCAGCGTTAAACTGTCGCACTGAAATAAATGTTAATCGGCGATCTCGCTAATTGTACGTTTTGATCGAGTCGAATTTCTTTGCCGACAAGTCATAAAAAAAAAAAAAAACGCGAAGTAACGACGGGAGACAAGTTAATTCGCGAGCGAGTCATTACGCGATCAATTCACGTCACCCGCTTCCGTATTTGCTCGTCAATCGTTGTATCGTTCGCAGCGGCGTCGCTGCAATGAAATGCGCGTTTTACAAATCGCAAAAAAATAAACGTACCGGTAATCGAGTGCTCGGATCGCTCATTGCGAAACGGTGGAAGTTCCAATCCGGAATCGTTTCAATCAATTATGAATTTGCTGGAATTAATAGGGAAGGTAAAATTCAATTTCAACAAATGTGCATGCAGAATTTTCCATTCAACATCTTGGCTTCAATAACGCTAATCGCGAACGGAAATCCATCGAGAGTAAATCGTCGGTTAATATAAAAAAAAAAAACGACGTACGTTAAAAGACCGGCAATCAAATAATACTGAGCCACCCGCGGAGGTACGCTGCGGCATTTTCATTAAAGCAGCACTTTAAACGCGATACGATATTCCGCGGAACGATTACAAGCCGAGCGCCATTTCTACCTGCGGTAAAACGATATAAGTACGTGAACGCAAATTAACGATACGTGTGTATTAGTGATGCGCGAGTACATATACGGTGTACACGACGAGCAATGAAATCTCAAACTTGCACAAGTATTGTCTGTTAACCAAATACTCTCTCCTTCCTCAATATAGCAAATTAATAAATGGAATTATTATTTCCGCAAATAGAGATCTCTATATCTTTTTTATTATATAACTTGGAATATTATTTCTCTTAGGTTTTCGATTCTCACATTTAAATTATAAAAAAACGATTGTAAGAAATATGAAGTTTCTATGAATAATGCAAAACCTTTCATAGAGGGACATAATTCTCTTTGATTCATATAGACATCCTAGAGAAAATTGGAGAATCTTGCGAGAGCAGCATTGGACCAGTCTTTGAACGAAGATTGTATGGGAGATACGCACGGCGAGAAAACGTTTTTCCCGAAGCGTGCATCCGCCGGTGCTTCAAGTCCAGTCCGACCACCGCGACTTTCCAACGGCAGCGCGTCGGCGTTTCTGAACGTCGGCTCGTGTACGAGAGCCGCTCTCTGTTATTATAACCGTACTATTATCGGTACTGACGCGCGGCGATACACCTGCGTGCACGCGTGTATGTACGCGCGTACGAAATATACGCCCACCGTCGTGGTGCGCGCTCCTTCGCAATGTAAAGACTGGCAATTAAATTAGCGGGCCCTCGGGACCCAGTCGATTTTTCCCTTCGCCCACGCAGCGATTCGTTCCTCCACGGAAAGGTGACGTTTTCTACATGTAGGAAGACATTAGCATCCCGGAATTTTAATCGATTTTTGTAGCGCTATGCAATCGACAATGCGATTACAAAATTCTAACATTCACTTTAATTCTTTAATATATAGTTACAAGGTATACATACATATAGCTTAATTTAGAAAAATAACATAAAGAAGTGAGAAATAGAGTGAAGAGATTAGAATGAAGAAACTATGGTAGTTGAAATTCAGTTCAGAAATTCAGAAGGCAACTGAAAGCGAATATATCGCCTCTATTTTTATCACGCGAAATATTATCACACGTTGTTTTAATAATTATCTATATGTTGGTTTTGTAACACCAACCGAGTTTTTTTAAGCGCAAGCAAGCAATGCAATATCTTTCGAAAGGTTAGATTTCTTCGCACGTTCTCGGTTTCTACCTACGCGCACGAACTCACTCCGTTTGCGGTACGTTTACTCCGGGCTTTGCTCAATACCTTACGTTGTTTGCTCTTCGCACATGTATTTTTCTTACACCTCGTGGACGCTGTCACAATATTACCTTACTACCTTGCTTTTCTATGTCTATTTCGATACCCAAAATACGGATGTAACAATGAGAACATCTTATTGGGGATATATGTAAATTAAATTTTAAAGCGAACTAATTCATATAAAAATCCAAGTGTAATGGATAGCTACGTGCATTCAAGTCGATGATTCAGGAACCATGATAATTACGTGAATTTCCTAATCCTTCGAATCGAAATGCAAGCCTGCGGGTCTGCGAAATCGTGAGCGTGCCTGCTGACCTTTCGACGAAGATTATCGTGTCTGTCGGAGTTTTCTGGAATCGATCGATCGTAATATGCAGTTATGAAAATTTTTGATTCAGTATTGTGCAAAATACAGAAATCAACCGCGCGGAATATGTGTCTATTTGTCGATCTCGGGATAATTTTGTAACTTCGATAAATCACACATAATGTGTAGTTGAAGTTTCAGAAATTATGCCAAATTTCAAATTTGTTATTTCTATTATTTGATATTTTTCTAAAATTATCAATATTTTTCAATAATTTTAATTAAAAATTACGACTACTCGCGTGAATATCTTCTAGCAATGCCCGCAATTGCTTTAACCCTTTTTTTATATTATAATATTGTTAATCGTGATCAAATTCAGGATAAATCATCGAGATTAGAATGAATTAGTTACGCAGTTTCACCTTTGTCCTATTTTTGGCATCAGGGACGTCTACAGCGATTTAGATGGCAGGGCAAAGACAAGGACTCTCTCGTTTCCGAATATAAATGTTAAAAATAACGACGCGATGGTTTTTTGTTCTCTTGTCTGCTTTCATGGCGACGTTGTCGTCTCGAATCTATCCGCCAATTTTGTTGCGCATATTTTTATAACATCTAAAATTGCGGAGATAACTCACTATATGAAAGTAATATCGCGCGCGCGCGAGCGCGCATTTTCTTTGATTATTAAAATTTACTTCAATATTAAACATCTTTAAAATATCTACAAATATAATATTCCGTTCATTTATTATATATATTTTATCAAATTAATTTATTATATTAAAGAACAATGAGTTTTATAAAATAATAATATAGTTGTATTATATAATTTTTTTACGATCAAATAAATAAAAAATGCTTCAATATTAAAAAAATAAAAATATTTTAATATTTAAAAAATAAAAATAATAATAAGGGTAGTAAATGATATTAATAGAAATGAGATCTTAACTTCATATAACGATTGCATCGCCTTCGTCTGAGATTAAAGTTGTATTATAAATGAGTGACTCTCGTTTCCCGTCTGCAATTAAATTGAATTGCAAGCTGCGAGCTTCCAAGTGGAGGCTATAGATTGCATTAATAAATTTCTTGCCTCTTCAAATACTTAGTGTATAAAAGGATGCGCTTTTAATTTAAAACTGATCTGTTTGTATAATTTCAGCAATGGAGATAACTTCCGCAATAGTAACTCAAATGTAAATCAAAATATTCGCTTTATTTATATAGCTATATAAATAATTCGCATTTCTAAATGTATATATCAATCTTATCATGAAAGTATGCGCAATTCGTTTAAAAAAATTATTTACATTACTCGAGCTGTGATTTATTATCAATGAAATCGAGAAATTTATCGTTAGAGGTAAATGTATCTTTTCGATAAGCTTTAATAAACGAAATGTATTTACATTTAGCTGCTTTAATTTTGTCGAATTTATCAGAGAGATCATGTATTCTCAATTAAATAAAGATGTGTTGATAGATGTAACACACGCATATATACGTGTAAAATTCATTTCGTCAAAGTATGAAATGACAGATTTTTGTGAATAGCAAGCTTTCAATTCGTCGCACACAGAGAATCGCTTTTCAACTTTTTAGATCGCAAATTAAGCGCGAGCAATATCCGGCGGAAAGAAAGAGCGTGACGGTGTTAAAGAGCCTTTTAACGAGCATTAAGAATGCATAAAAAGAAGAGAAAAAACGAGCGGACAGATACAAGGAGATTAAATCGCGCGGTATCACGGCGGATGTCCCGGACTCTTGCTACGACGACGGTCGACCTCTCGAGATTCCTTAATTGCACTTGCACGACGATTCGTAATTAAAAGTTTCCCACAATTAGGACACACGATGTATTCTCGCGCGAGTATTGTCCGCGAAGGATCAACTTACCCAGTGAGACAAAATTAAAGTTTCTTGACGTAAAAAATGTTTTTAAAGTCTTGCTCTTTCAATCCTTTTTTTTAATTAATTTTCAATGTACGCCATTAATCATGAATAATGTCGAGTAAAACTTTCGCGAGTGTTTTAGTCGAGGAAATAAATGTCGCGAAAATTTTATGCGTTAAAAATTTCATTCCATGTTTGTATGCGGAATACAATTATAATGTACAATTATAATATAGTGAATATATTATAAGCTATTTAATATTAAATACTTCTTTAGCTAGTATTTTGCAAAATTATGTTATTGTTACTGTCTGGCATATTTTGATTACCCATTGTCACCGTGACAATCAGTTAATAAAATTTGCGATATTTATTTTATATTCTTATACGTTATTGTTCCATGGGCGACTATGAAGTTGCTATGCTGTATTGTTCTCTGAGTTTAATTGATATTTGTGAGCAGGAAGTGTTTCATGCCAATGTCAAATATTATAATAATGCGCAACACACTGTGGGAACGAAACAATGAGTTTTACCATATGGTTTAATTGTAATCGCTTATGAATAGTACTAAATCGTTCATTGATTGTATAAAATAATATAATTACTAATCATATCGTCAAAAAATAATTATATCTTCTAATGATAAAGCCTAACAAGACTGGTGGCTTTACATAAATTTTAATTTTTAAATAACGTACATTGTCAACATTGATTAGCCCGTTGCAGCAAGTAAACTTTAGTTATTCATATGCAATAAGTCAAGGTTTCATTAAACGTCTATTTACGTAGGATCCTGCAAAGATAGGTATTTTCATCGAGCAGCCTGTAATCATTTCGTATAATTCAGTATAATTAACGTTAGACATGCAAAGTGATTTCTGTCATATTAATTACACGCGTCTAACGACGTGGAATGACAAATTCCAATGGCGATGCCGCCATTTATCATCGATCTTCGCGATTTTTCCAATTGTGTCTCATATCTTGCGAAAGAGAAACGTCAATGGTGCGTGTAGATGTTGGGAGTCTGGACGTTGAGCGATGGCAATAAGGAAGGCACGACGAGAAGCAGGACCTCCGTGCGCGGCGTCCAATCGTTGTGGCTTATTGTTTTGAATAATTGATGCGCCACTTCGCCGAGGCTCCGTCAACTTCGAAAAGAATCGAAAGATCCGTGTGTGGCACACACTTGTTAATATGTCATATGAAGCTTAGAATGCTTTCACATCTATCAATATTTTTTTGATATAATATAACAACCGTACAATTTATGTTCCAATTTATTCCATTAATCTTTAAATATTTCTCTCTCTGTCTCATAATAATTTACAATCTTTTATTAGAAAAAAATTTACGTAACTATCTAACATGTCTATGTTTTTCTCGCGATCAATCTCGTTAAATATTCATATTATCTCGATATTAATAGTCGATGTGTCATTCTGCGCAAATAACTCACACGCGCTTCGCGATCGCGAAAACGTTTGCAGCGAATACACACCTCTTTATATAAGCGCGCGATAATCCATCAGGCGAATATCTTATATCAGCGAAAAAGTAAATCTGAGAGCGTCAGTGGTGCGCCGTCGTGCATACGTGTAATATGATAATCCGCCAGACAATACCGGGAAATGTCAGGGGATAAAGTGCGGCGTTTCCCCGCGCTATTCCTCGCGAATGCAAAGCGTTTACGATCGGCTCGAGCCGATGTATGTGGGAAAAATTTCTCGCAGCGACGACGACGCGCCCGGAGTTTATGATCGGTTAGCTGTGTCTGAACAAAAATAGTTTACGACTGTTCACGTTGTCGATCTCTCCCGTTCCATCTTATCCGCGTTCCCGGCCTCCTTGTGTGCGGGGGCCTTTCAGGCCGACTGAAATATGTATTTTAACGTGCGAACGCTTATATTCATCGTGCTCGTATCATTTCGAGTTAGAGAGAAGTCTACCTGCCAAGAGCGTGCAATCTTCGCGAGATTATGCGCAAATGTTAATTTAATTACGGCGTTAATTATAGCGTTTTTTCGCTCGGCTAAATGAGATTGTAAAAGCCAATCTATTAAATGAAATTTTTGTTGCGATACTTGTAACACAGTTACAATACAGAGTGTCAGATCACTTTTTTCAGACAATGTGGATCAGCACTTTATCGGATACTGCAACGACACTTTTATTTAAATGAAAATATGATTATTTATAGTATCATGCTTTACTTAAGGCAATACTTCTAAGTACTTTATTACAACCCCGCTGATAGAGTTATTCTGTAACTCATAAATGTGTAGTTAATGAATAGAAAAAAAGACCCGAGGAGCAAATCCGATTTTGTAAAATCTATATATATTTTGAATTATAATAAACGCAATGTTAAATTTTATAAACGACTAAACTATAGTGTAAAATCCATGTAAAATCCAGAAAAAGTAACACCATTTTTCTTGCACAAGTTTTTCGAGTTGCTTATTAAATAAATCAATGACATGAGTAAAAATAAAATCGTACACGCCCGTATACTTATCCGAAGTGCAAACAACGGTGCAATCTCGTCCGTGTAATCACATTTACTCGGTGCGGCTTCGGAAAACACAGAATTGCGTCGCGTAAACAGATAGCATAGGCGAAATCACAGCGAAGCGACTGGACCCACAGGGCAAGCACAGAACGGCGCGTTCGCGACCTCGGCGAGCCCCGTAATTATATTTTCTCCAGTTGGATCATGCCGGAATATTTTCCGAGTGTAACTCCATTTCCGCATCCACGTAGAGATCATTGCGATTACTAGTAATCAGCTCGGCGAATCCACCGGCGACAGTCGCCGAGGTAAGCACGGGTCGCCGGGTGATTTCAGAAGAGGACGGCGACAATAATGAGGACGAGCCGGGAAAGGGACTTGGAATTCGTCGTATAGAGAGTCGTGTCTGTGTGCGGCGCGACTGCCGGATGAAATAACAGAAATAATGAATGGATGTGCGTGCTGTTCCTTCGCGTACAATTAACGGCACATCCGTGGTGGAGAATGTGAGGCTAAGGGCCTCCGCATCGGTGAACAAATCCCGGTAGTGGTCCTTTCCCTCGAAACGCCCACGCACTCACCGAGAAGAGACAAGTGTCACAAGCCGACGATGATTTCGAAAGACAGGCTACTGCGTTTGACTTCAATGATGGACAGACTGGCGGGCAGAGTCTCAAAGAAAAAATTGGGACATTCTTATTTTTTATATGAATCTAATAAAGAAAACAAACAAACAAATTTAATAAAATAAGAAAATTACGTAATAATATAATTTTTCATGATTCAGATTATTCTGTAAATTAAATGACTGTAAATAATAAAATCGAAAAATCTAATTATTCTTATAGAAAGTAATGGCATTTTTCTATTTGTTGCCATCGTATATCTTGCAGAGAACAAAAAAGCAAAGAGTACCAAAGAACACATTCCACTATGTATAAGAGGGTGAAAATTGGTTAAGGATAACATAGTAAAGGCGTTTACCTAAATCAGATAAAAGTTGTTTTTCAGTGGCACCCTTGCGTTCATGTCTTTTCTTGATTTGTAAGCGATATACACATTTTTCTATTTTCCTTTATCGACTTGTGTTTTTGCGATTATTAGACCCAGTTTCGCGATTTATACAGAAACTATTATCGCATAAGTATGATTTTTAGAAAGCATAACTAAAAACAATAGATGAAAACCATATTAATTATTTGCCATGCAAAAAAGTTCTTTAAACATTCATGTAACATTATTTTATTTGTAAATGTGAAATCAACATGTGATTACTTTAAACTTTTATTTTCAAAAAGATTTTTCAAAATCAAAGAGATTCCGAGCTCTCTCGCGCATAAAAATCCGTAGAGAAATTAACATTTTCAAGATGCGGCATCAATAATTAGCCTACCACTCTCAGAGATGAATAATCAACCATTAAATAACGATGAAGATAAATTCTTCAACGTTGAAAGTACGGATCGCATAGTCGTTTCCAGAATTATGGAGGAGCTCTTAGTCGGACGATTTATCGTTCGGTTACGGTTGCCGACTAGGCGTTTCACTTCATCAACGATATCGAGAACGGGCCTAAGGATAATGGGCCACTAAACTGGCCACCACTATCTGAAGAGAGTACGCTGATATCAAGATGCGCGCAATTTAAAGCCGCTGTAAATCGCTGGAAAATCCCTTCGATCGCCCTCTTGTCTGAAAGTTCCAGCAATGTTAGACCGTGAAAAATAATTGTCTCTTTTTGTTTGATTGCAGAAAAATTATTATAAAGCAATATCACATAAAAACCTTTTGATTATTATTTGGATTGCACATTGTTCAGTAATAAAATATTTACTGCATTTATATTACGCAATTTGTACTCATATGGAGATAATTCTATAATGTGATCCTACGAGACAGAAATTTTTTATTTAAAAGTTACGTTAATTATCTAAAGAAGGCTTTATATATATTGGCAAGTAAACGCATTGGAAGTAAACGGAATTTGATCTGGATAAATATGTAAGTATGCCTGTGCTTCCTGTTTGGACCATTAGCCCCGACAAGGGCTGCGCAATCGAGCCGAAGAATCAAAGTGTACGTAATGGTCGCGTGCTGACTTATACGGCGAGGACGACCGCTTAGATTCCCACGAAAAGCACGATTACGACACGCGATCCCTTTTGCTACTCGAGAGAACAAAGGTGAAGATCAGAATTTATAGCTGGAATTAATTTGCGGAACAGAATTTCCGGATGAATCTCAAATTGAGAAGATCGGAGATTCGGTTTTCTCAATTGAAAAGGCTATTACTTTCTAATTGTTCACATCTTGTTGTTGATAAGTTTCTACGAAAACCAATAATTCTATTGTATTTTTATCAAACGTAAAAATTATACAATTTTAATATAAAATTTTTAAAAGTGATGTAATGCGAATGTAAAAGATGCAAGATTAATATATTTTTATATAAAAATTATGCAACAAAAACTAAGATCAAAGTTCAGATACTTCGTGTTATAAAATTTCTTTGTATAATGCAAGATTGTAAAGAAAGATTTTAATTTTACTCGAAGAATACAGCATACAACAGAAAAACTAGCTGCGTTACTACAGCAATTATATTTTACGCAATAGAAGGAGAACCTATCAGGACGAGGAAATCAACGACTTCCGAGATTACAGATATCAATCAAGACATATCAACATTGCCGTTCATTATATCGCCAGTTATGAAACCGCAGGTGTAACGTGCCACAAAAGCCCATCGCTTCTGCAACTACCAATACCGCATTCCCATAATAACTGCGATTCACGTGACGCATACCATCCAGCGATATCCCTACGCAATTTGTTGAAACTATATTTTCTCCAATTCAGAACGTTACGTCATTATGGTCATTATCTCCGGTTATCTTGACCGCACTATTCCCCCACGTTCGATCGCGGGTCTCGATTTATACGGAGACGCGAGCCGTAGCGGATTTCACCTCTACTTAAATCCGGTTAACTGGACTATCGTACGTGATTTTCCTGCAGAACACAAGCGCGTTCTTCGACGCTGCATGAAAAAAATCGAACGTGATGCAAGTAAGCGTCAATTCATATTTCGTGAATGTATTTTTTTATTATCGATTAAATAAAGTATCAACGTATATTTTTTCATATTAGTTAGACGCATGTGTGAGAGTTTTTATTATTGTGTAATAATTAAGATTATTAATGTATATTTATTGTTTTCAGTTATGATTCCTGAAAATTGTATTTATGCGATAACAATTTCTCTATAAAATATTCAGCAACATGCTCGACAATTTTTGCATAAAATGTTCGGTAACTTGATTTTATATATTGATGATTATGATGTGTGCACGCGCGCGCGCGCGCGCGCGCGCGCGTGTGTGTGTGTGTGTGTATGTGTCAATTTCAAAATTAAATATTGCATCAGTTGGCTAAAGCTCACCCATTCCACACGCAAAGTAATAAATCTTTATAAGATATTATATTTATCTGTTTGTTTTTTTATTCTAATTTACGTATATGCATACTTTATATAAATATCATGTGATTATTAGATATGCGTTATATCTGATTTAATTTCCACGATAATTTATTACCTTAATAAAAAGATATCACTCACTATTCTGCGCAACGGTAAAGTTGTGGTTCAAAACGCCTCTCCTTTTGCTCCTGTCAGATTCGTTGATTCGTTGAAAATACAACAATCGTATAATATAACACTCGCAAAAACACGGTTAATTATGTTCACGCGTATTACATAACGCGACACATGCACTTTACTATTTTATATTGCGATGGAATCCTATTGAAACACGATCGCAATGTCGAATAATTAAAACATTACACTGTCATTCTAATTAGATGCGATACAGTGCAATTAATAAAATTAAATTAATGACAAATGAAAATACGATCATCCGAAAATATCAAAATTCAGTATTGCGTGCGTATGTTTTGAGGCATTTAAAATATATTCATATATTCATTATATCAGTGCTCTCAATCCGAAAGTAATAAAAAATTAAATTCAAAGTTTGATGCATACACACACATACACGTTCAAATTTAAGCATTATTAAAATAATCTATTGCGCGCGTATAAATGATTAAACAAGATTAAACATGAAAAATTCCTGAAAAATTTTTACCCATTATTGCATCGATTCTTAGTTAGTAACATGAGTCATGTTTCAATATTTGATTTTCGAAATTTGATTTTATTCGGAGTTATTAAGCAGGAGAGTCAAAAAAATTATACTAATAGTCGAGTTAATTGAGTACAGAAAATAATTGTTTACTTTCTCGTATTTGACGCGATCGCGTTTTGAGTAAAATGCGGCAACACGCAGAGTGGCACGCGCCGCTATCTGTCTACTCATCTCAAAATAAATTTTTCTCAAAAAAATTTCTGATTTTTCTATTAAATCGTGATTGCAAATATGTATAACAACTATATAAATATTTAATTAATTTTCAAAATTTATTTAACAAACTATGTATTTAAAATTTATTTATTAATCTATATGTTAATTCTATATTTAGTCTATATATGTCTCAAGAAAGATTTCAACAGAAACACGATTGTAAGTATGGGCTTTAAACGACTTCAAGCTGTTTAAAAGCTGTTTAAAAGCTATTTAAAAACAGCGTAATATAATTTAAAATTCTTCTCTTTATGTAGCACGTCTTTCCTTTTCTCTCTTTCAAAGAAATTCCGATCTAAGTGCCACGTTACAAGCTCAAACGATTCGAATCGCGGTGTCACATCGTTCGTTAGGGAAGAAGAGAGAAAAGAGAAAGAAGCAGGAAGAGACATAAAGAAGAAGAAGAAACTCATGAGATCTTTGATGCCAAGCAGATTAGAGCAGGTCGGGAACACTTGGATCTTGGACTGCTCCTTCCTCCCCTCTTTCTTTTAGTGCATTCTCTCGCTCTTGAATACCTACGCTATGCTTTAACAGAGAAGCACACATAATCGAACGCAACGCCCTTCATAGGGCGCATCTGGGTGGCGACGACACCTACGAAAAAAGGGGAACCGGTTTTGTAGGGGTTCGAAGAAGCGTTTAATCGCAGCCTTGTTAGAATCCTCACGCTACGTTCCTCCGAACTTTGACAGAAACTAAAAAACGTAGAGGTGCTAAATAAGCGATAATTGCTTTTCTTGAAAAGAGGCAAAAAACCTTAGCATTAATAAAATTTTATAAATGTAATAAAAAAATATTGAAAAAACTTTATAGTTACTTAATATGCTTGTAAGCCTGTATCAAATATTTAATTTTAACTGTTAATTCTATTTTCAATCATTTGCTCTATTCTTTTTCTGCGCAATTTAGTTGTATGTGTGCGAATATATCCGCAAAACGGAGCACGGTATATTTAGAGATACCGATTATTCGAAAACACATTTAGAATCTTTGAGTTGGTGTCTCGACTCGCGTAAACAATCTAAAATATAGAGATATTTCTAGTCGAATGTTTCACGGAAATACACGCGCGCACCGCGTATCCCCACGTGCTCGTTACCGCTTAAATCGCCTATAAATAATGCTAACTCCCTAATGTGCATCGATGTGCATCGCAATGCACAGCGCCGCGCTACATTTCGGATGAATTTATCAAGCGCTTCGTGTACTTCCACCCTCTCGACGTTCCCGTGCATTTTTCTCCCACGTCTCCATGGAAATCCTACGAGAGATCGCGTCACGCCAGCCGCGACATATGTTGGAGAAGGTGATCTCGGGAATGGCTCTCAATCTTATCGCGATAGTGACTCGAAATCCGTCGAGCAAACGGCGATTCTGCTGCGGAGAAACATCGAAGATTTATTTCGCATTCTCGCGTACGAAACGATTTTCATGTAACTTTCGCAATTTAGTATTCCTCGAATAATGGATTCGTATTTGTCACATGCCAAATATGAATAAATCGAAATTAGTCTCAACCACATGTTTAGCCTTACACGTGCAAAATATATTTTAGATCTGTACCTGATGGAAATTGTTTCTGAACATCGTGCATTGCTCTAACAATGCAAGATGATGTATCTTAATATGTATGAATGTAATCAGCGCAATGAACAAGAGATAAGAAAATAAATTACGTTGAAATAAAAAAATATCCATGAATTAAATCGACGACTTTAAGGTCAAACTTAGGAAAAATTTGATTTAAACAATATACATTCATGTTCGTTTATAAAACGCTCTCATGCTGTCAGATTTGAATTTATTAATTCAATTCTCATTTCCTCGTAACATCAAATGATGCTAATGAGGAAGGGTCATATTAGCATAACGACTTTCCCCTAGATTTTCGAAATCTTTTCGGATGCTTTGTGTAAAGGAAACGCATACGCATGAATTTCGTCGCTGAACGAGATATAAAATCTTTCTTATAATCGGAGAACGTGCTCTCGCGATATAACGACATATTAGTGTAGCATTTGACGTTATTTAGAACCCGACGTATTTGCTTTATCCGATTCAAAGTGAATTGTGAACACAAAAAAAATTTTTTTTTATCCTTTTCATTCTTAGATTATATACATCCCCTCCCCCCCCACACACACACACACAATTTCACAAATTATATTTTCTCTATATTTATTATTTCCAAATATAAATATACTATTATTAATATTATTATTATTCGTTATTTCTAAATATAACTTCTTCAATGATTAATAATCACATCATTATCCTATATGATCTAATTGTAAGAAATTTTTTGCTTGATTATTTTTTTTGGACAGGACCGGTGAGCCTCTAAATATATTCGAAGTAACTTATTTTATGGACGAGAGATCGGCGGTTGAGAAAATCCAACTTTGAAGCACGGCAGACGACCGGCCATGCGAACAAAGAACGTAGAATGTTTTACGGCTCATGTCGACTGGGTGGACCCTGCGGTCAACAACGATATTCGTCTCGGGTGATATTCGATTCTGACCTGCGAAAAGAAATTCTGCGCCTTCTCGCGTTCCGGTACGTTATTCCATATGTGCGAACATCTCACGAAACAATGGTCCAGTGGTTTAGTCAGAAGAGCTTTTCGTCTTGAGTTAGGACCGTGTGCACTATTATGGCACAATAGGTTCTCGGAACAGCGTTCATTTATTAGCGAAAATAAGATGGCATGGAAGGTTGTGAAAGTTTATTTGAGAAGCATATAAATCCAGCCAAACACAATTACAAGTATGAATGTTATTTTTGCACTTAAATTCAAAATCAATATTGATGTAAAATAGATTACATTAATGTAACTTAATATAGAATATCTTAATCTATATTTGAAAATTTCAATAAAACTCACAGAACAGCAAAATATTAAAAACAAATTTAATTCTAAAAATGACAATTGTTTCTAATAATTTTGTACTTATTTAATATATCACGATTATAAATGTTTGTTGTGTAATTAAATATTTAAATTTAAAAATAACAATAGAACATTCTATATTCTTGCAAAATAGCTTATTAAGGAAATGTGAAAATTTGTTTTAGAAAAGATATTTGAGATAACCGTCAAAATTAAAATAATCGAACCCTCGTTAGCATTGAATTTCTAGATTTTTGAGACTAGCTTTTGAGTTAGCTTGTCGGCTCATTAGTTAAAAATTCGATTCAAAGCCGACGTATCCTTGTTAGCGTGAATAAAGTTTCCTTCATTTAGGAAAGGAAGTTAGAGGTTCTCACTAGAATATAATTAACTGTTATTTGATGTACCATATGTTTGATAAGATTAATAGTCGGTTTTGTGTATTTAATTGTAAACATGTTTCGGTTTATGCTTTTCAAATCCGTTAAGAATGTTAAATCGAAATCATTAACTCGCACTCGAGCCGCTTCTCCAGAGAACTCATCGACCGTCATTCTGCACGAAGGTTGAAAGGATTAATCACATACGAACGACGTCGCTTGACAAAGTCACGAGTTCGAGAGAACGCCGCGGAAATCGATAGATCTCAGTGGGTGGATCGCAATTGCGCGCCGTGAAAGACGAGGTTGTGTGCCCCGCATAAGAATACCAACGCGAGGCCACCCGTGGAACTTGTTTTACATAATCGGTCAGAAGGATAACGATAGCTTCTTTTTTTTTTTAATAAACCGTACGCATATTTCTGTGCGTTTCTTCACGAAGACGTCGTACGCTTTATGGTTATGATTTAGCGATCTGACTGCGAAGATCATTGAAGGACTTTATTTATAGTTGTTACACATCTCAACTATTGATTTATTAGAGTAAGATACATATACAGAAAATTATTGAATAGAAAATTGAAAGTTATTGATTATTTCTTTTATTAAAGAAATAATCATTAATTAGTTAGAGATTAACTATTATCCGATTTCGAGAAACAAGTCGAGATCAGTTCTATCTACATGTCTCTTTCTCTCTCTCTCTCTCTCTCTCTCTCTCTCTCTCTCTCTCTCTCTCTCTCTCCCCAATCTTCTTAGAAAATCAGACTCTATTTTCGAGGTAGTAAAAAATTGTCAAAAATCAGAAAGCAGAAAAAGAAGAGAAAATTATTTTAAAAAAAATAATTTTTTCTTTTTCTGCTCTCTCAAACTAACTAAATATTTTTGTAAAGAATAATAAGATAAAAATTAATAATAAGAAAGAATAAAGAAATCCAAAATTTTTGACAATTTTTTACTGTCTCGAAAATAGAGTCCGATTTTCTAAGAAAAATTGGAGAGAGAGAGAGAGAGAGAGAGAGAGAGAGAGAGAGAGAGAGAGAGAGAGAGAGAGAGAGGTAGGTAAGTAGAATTAACTTCGACTTGTTTCTCGATCCTTCGAAATCGGATAGCAGCTAATCTCTACTCTCATCTAACCAATGTATCTATCAATGTATTTTCTAATATCTCAAGTTACGTGACCAAAATCGCAATTCTGTTTTCGCTGAGTAAAGCGCAGTTTGGATGTTTTGCAAGATAAGTCAACATGGCCGCTTAAGAAATTTTTCTCCAGATGTATCGAAATAAATGGAAAAAATAAAAGGAAATATAAAATAAAAGGAAATATAAAAGGACTTACCTTGCTCTCGCTGAGTGGACGTATTGTGCTAAGTGCTTCCGTCTCATTCCACTCGATGAAGAATGAGCAAGCAATAGCAACGAGCACTACTTCTTATAGACCGGAATCTTCAATCTTCAAATTAGATCACAAAGATTTTTTTCAAATTTCTTTGAATTTAAATAAAGATAACATTGTTAAAAAAAAAAAGAACACGCACTTAACAATATCTTATGAAGAGTATTCTTTCATTAGTATCAAGTAACACTGTGTAATAGCCGCTCAGTGAAGCATTGATTGCATTCAGCAGGCAAAGCAGATCAGTGAGTGATTAATGATTCTTATATGATTGGTTCCTACACTAGATCCAACGAGGAACTAAAGACAAGAACCAATCGTATTAAAGAATCACTAAGCTTTGTTGCTGAACGCAGCCATTATATTCTATGGCTGTAATATTCATTATATTCATTTGGCACTTCATTGTTATACGTGCACATAACTTTAACTTTGGCAATTATTCCGCACTTGTTAGAAATTAATCACTAATTTTTAAGCGGGACTATGCCCCCCTCCTCCCCACACACACAAGAGCACAACTTCACCATAATTTCCTTAACCTTAATTTTTACGGAAGCACATGTCCTGAAAAAGTAACTTTTTACAAAAGTATATACGTTTGATTGTTAATAAGAAAGCTATATAAATGATTATATGGTGGATAATTTTCAATCGAAACTCGTTACACTTAAAAAATTAAATAAATTTCTTTATATATATTTTTATATTTTTTTATTCACTTGAGTTCTTTTTTCTTGAGTTGCACGATGCTCCTCGAAAGTCACTATAAGATGAAAACTTTAGTTACTGTTTTCCATGTTGAGAAAGAAGTTACCGTTCTATGATTGGTTTTTAGTCAGGTAGTTTCACGAATAGAATATATATATATATATGTATATATATATTTTTTATACGTGTATGT